>PVLC010015208.1:0-30380 GCA_004027655.1 Graphiurus murinus
AAAAAAAAAAAAAAAAAAAAAAAAAAAAAAAAAATTCAGTGAGAAGAGTGGTATTGTCTTATATTTTCACCAGTTTCTTTAAGGTCTTCATTGAGCTGGGCATAGTGGCACTGCTTCTAATTCCAGTACCCGGGAAGCTGAGACAGGAAGATAACAGGTTCAAGACCAGTGTGTGGTAACTTAGTGAGACCCTGTTTCAAAATAAAAAATAAAATACGATTGGGTATAGTATTGTAGAGATAGAACTCCTTGGGGTTCAATCCCCACTACCTCCCCCCCCCCAAAAAAAAGATCTGCATTAATAGAAATTAGCTAGATTCTCAGAGCTGCTTCTGTGTTCAATCTGTTATAATGTTGTTTTTGATTGAAACACGAAGAAACTGACCTTTCATAGATACATAGTTAGAAGAGAGGGAATTACTTTATTAGGCTTTTCAGATAATTATAGTTATAATTTTCTCTCTTTTTTTATATTAAACCCAAACTCAACCAATGGCAGTTCCTAAAGATTAGTTACATCATGAAATTGGAAACCACATCAATGCACTTCTTGTTCTTTGTGACATTAGAATCCATGGGTGTCTTGCCCTTTGAATGGATCTTTTACCCATTCATGATTTTGCGGCATTCATTAGTCATTTGGAAAATATGAGTTCACTAAGTTATCCACAAAAAAAAAAAAATTCATCAGTATCCCTGCTGATCTTTTCATGAAAGTATGTATTGAGAAGCCGACAGTCTCACCATGTCTGATGCAAGTTTTCACAAATCTTGAATTTTTCCCTGAAAGCTCAGATTTTAGCATCACTCACAAATGCATCGGGATGCTTTCCTCCAAGCCAACGGCTCACGCCATTCATTTTTTGCATGTGTGCTGTGTGGCTCCAAGGCAGAAAAGCTCTAGTTTGGCTGTCAGTGGGTCTTCCCTGTGAAAGTGGTTTCATATGACAGCATCAAGACACAAGGGCTCTCCTGCCCGGTGGCTGTCATCCTTTGCTCCTTTGTCACAGGAAGCACAGTAGCCTGCTCCTGCTCCAAGACCGCCAGCTGATGCCTAAAACGGCAGCTAGTACCCTTATATATACTGTGCTTCTCTAATATACATACCTATGGCCAAAATTTAACTTATGAATTTAGCATCAAATACGCTGGTCAAAGGGATGGTTCAGGTCCAGGGTGGGACAGAGCCGGACGGCGTGAGATTTCATCCTGCTGCTCAGAACAGTGTGTCATTTAAATCTTAGGAATTGCTTATTTCTGGAATTTTCCACTTATTTCCCAGCTTTTGTTGACTACGGGTAAGTGACACTGCGGATGGGGAGACTGCAGTTATCTAGGAGACATGTCTTAAAGGTTGTGATTTTATAAAACGGTTAACTTTTCTTCTTGATCAGGGGCATTTTTGGATAAAATAGGCATTTTGGGAGGAAATTTTTAAAGATTCTAAGTTGTATTTTGCGTGTGTATTTATTACTACAAGTGCATGTGACAGGAACTACTAGTCTAGTTTGGTGGCAACATTGTGATTTGTGTTAATGCTCCACACTTGGGTCTATCAGTGCAAATGTCACTCTCATTAAAAAAAAAAAAAAAAAAAAAGGCAATCAATGTTTTAGTATTATTATGCAATAATTTTGTCCTTGAGGGCCCCTTGAAGGGGTTGTGGGGACCCTTAGAAGGTCTGTGGACTCACATTTTGAAAACTGTCCATCTGCCAAAGATATGTGTCTTTTGTGAGTTCAGCTTCTTTTTTTTTTTTTTTTTTTTTTTTCCTGTACTGGGGATGGAACCCAGGAGCATTCTATCTCCCAGCTATACATATTTTTTATTTTGAATTTTGAAACAGGGTCTCAGTAAGTTGCAGAGGGCCTCACTAAGTAGCTGAGACTGGCTGCAAACCTGCGATCCTCCTGTCTCAGCCCCTAAGTACTGGGATTACAAGTGTGTGCCACCATGCCTGGCTTTTTGTGAGTTCTGTATGCATGATTTGTTACCAGCCTGCCCCACCTAGAGTGGACTAGCACACTTGATGGTTTCTGATATGTTAAACTGACTCCTCTCAATGTGCCTCAAATCCCTCTCTCTCTCTCCTCTCTTGTAGCAAGGAAATTTCAATAGTTCCATCGGCTCAGATGGGTACATGCTGTCCTCCCTGACCTGCGGGATGGCTCCAGTGACTTCTATCACTGAAGGACTCCAGCAAGTAAGCTCTGCCTCGGCCAGCTGTCAGACAGAGGGACAGACCAGACAGAAACTGCCGTGCACCAGGCCTCCAGGAGGAAGGGCTAAGAGCCGACTGCGTAGCTTTATTTGGGAATATGAAGTTTGGGTTTTTTTTGCTATCAATTTTTTCTCTTCCTCTCTCTGCAATACACAAATAGAAAGTAGGTAAAGGATATTAACTTAAGGACATTTCTTGAGAAATGAGAGGGTCTAGCCACACGGCTGCGTTTCCAGCAGGCAGTAACCCGTGCGCCTGGGCGATGGCAGCAGCTCCCATACAGCAGGGCACAGGCCCCATCCCTGCGGTACACAGCGCCCGCCCAGGGCCCCTGAGTGCATGAGCGCCCTCTCACTTCCACACCGCAGATCTGTGCTGCAGAAAACCTTCAGCGGCTCCCGGTACCATCGGTACCATCTGGATGACGCTTTAATCCCAGCACCGGGTGTGAGCCCGCTGGCCTCCCAGCCTGCCAGCCTCCCGAGCCCTTTCTCTTCCCTTCTTTTCTCAACCTTCTCTGGGTCCCTCAGCCCCAGCTTTCCTTTGTCTAACTTGACTTCTAATCTTCCTTCGGGTCTCATCTTCAACTTTGCTTCTTCTGCAAAACTCCAGGACTGGGTTCAGTGCCTCTCCTTACCCCTATTTTCACTCCTTATTAGGCTGTATTATAATTGTTTTTTTTTTAGTTCTTTTATATATATATATATATATATATATATATATATACATATACATATATAAGTAAATTTATATGTATATAAATTTATATATAAATATACAAATATATATAAATATATACATATATAAAATTTATATATCTGTAGATTCTAAATATATAAAAGTCTAATACATAGTCTAATACATATATAAAAGTCTAATACATATATATATTAGCCTTGATCAATTTTCAGGCTTATGGAAGACTTAAGAGAAGGTAGCATCCCTGTGTACCCCCAACCCACCTTCACAGTTGCTCTCATTAATAACATCTTGCATTTGAGGGGTCCAGTTGTTTCAGCTGATGAGCCAGTATTGACACATTCATATCAACTAAGGGCTACAGTTTACACTAGGGTTTGTTTACTCTTAGTGTTGTGCATTTCGGTGGGTGTAGACAAATGCATAGTGTAGCGTGTCTAACATTACAAGGGTCGTGCAGAAGAACTTCACTGCCCTAAAATTCCCCTGCCCAGTACCCTTTCATTCTTTCCCAAGCTCCCAACTACCAGTGGTCTTTTTAATTAATTAATATTAATTTTTTGGTGCTATTGGGAATTGAGCCCAGGGGCATTCTACCTTTGAGCTACACCCCCGGCCGTATTTTATATAGGGCTGGCTTCAAACCTGTGACTCAGCCCCCCAAGTCCTGGGATTATAGGTGTGCGTCACCACGCCTGACTACCAATGATCTTTTTATTATCCTCTTCGCTTGGCCTTTGCCAGCTATCCTTTGGTTTTTTACATTTCTCAAAGTTATCCTTGCATGCATTCAGAGAATCAAATGGTTCTCAAGGGTTGCTAGGAAAATCAGGGGACCCTCCCTTAGACTCCCCATTTGCTTTTTTTGTGTGTGTGCTACTAGGGATTGAACCCAGGGGCATTCTACCTCCAAGCTACACCCCCAGTCCTATTTTTTATTCTTATTTTGAAACAGGGTCTCACTAAGTTACAGAGGGCCTCACTAAGTAGCTGAGGTTGGCTGCAAACCCAGATCCTCTCGTCTCAGCCTCCCAAGGACTGGGGTTACAAGCGTGCACCACCATGCCCCCTTTTTATTTTATTTTGAAATAGGGTCTAAGTTGCAGAGGGCCTCACTAAGTAGCTGAGGCTGGCTTCAAACCTGCAATCCTCCAGTCTCAGCCTCCCAAGTACTGGGATTACAAGTGTGCACCGTCACGCCCGGCCCCCTTTGCATTTTTTCAGAGACACAGGCAGTAGCTCCCGGTTCTTTTAGCAGAACCTCTTCCTGTCTACCCGTCTGGAGACCATGCACGTGCATCGCCCCTCTGCTCTGTCTCTGTTTCTCCATCGGTGGCACATCACGTTTTCACCTTCTTTGCCTTCTTGGATGAAAGATGGGGACTTAGCTCTCCTCTGGGCCCCTCTGCCCCACCTGCCTTTTTTTGTATTAGTTACAGTGTCCATTTTATTTTGTTGTCATCCTCTTGGCTAGATCCCTGCTGGAGAAGTGCATTCTTGTGACTCTTTGAATGTTCCTCACAGCTGAATGTCGTAAGTGTAGGCCGTGTTTGACAATTGCTTTTCTTGTTCCCAAAACAACAAAACAAAACAACTTATTGTTTTCCCTCACATTATTTTTGGCCTTTGTATGATGTCAGTGTGTTACCAGTTTATTCTTCAGTTCTCTGCTGACCACCTTCATCTCCTCTTGAGCTGTTTGGAAATACCAGCTCCTAGGGCAGGTTCTTCAGGAATTTCGCCTGGAACCTGGGACCTGCTTGTTTAGGCTGGACGTGTGCAGGCCTGGTGCAGAGCCGGTGCCTGGCTTCCCTCCTTCCTAGGGGTCCTAGGGAGAGAGGGAGGGTAAATGGATTTGGTTAATTGTTACCTTTTTAATTAGTAGTTTAATTAGTAGTTGCCTTTTTAACTAATTTTCTTTTTAATTAACACATAAGCTGCAGCCTAGCACATGCCAGGAGGCTAAGTTCAGAGGATCACTTGAGTCCGTGAGTTCAAGACCAGCCTGGGCAACGTAGCATGGCTATCTAAAAAATAAGTAAATAAAGAAAAGCAGGGTGTAGTGGTACACGCCTGGAATCCCAGTACTTGGGAGGCTGAGACAGGAGGATCGCAGATTCTCTGCCAGCCTCAGAAACTTTGTGAGGCTCTCCTCAACTTAATGAGACCCTGTTTCAAAATAAAAAATAAAATAGGGCTGCGGGTGTAGCGCAGAGGTAGAATGCCCCTGAGTTCAATCCCTAGTGCCACAAAAAGAAAATCTCAGAGCGACAAGGATGGTCTCCCTCATCACAGTGCTCTCAGCACCTGGTATAGGGGCTTATTCTTTTGCTCAAAAGATAAACCAAAAAAGTCTTTTTTTTTTTCTTTTGCAGTAATGAGGATTGAACCCAGAGGCATTCTACTATACCTCAACCATATTTTTTATTCTTTGTTTTGAAACAGGATCTCGCAAAGTTACAGAGAGCCTCACTAAATAACTGAGGCTGGCCACAATCCCGAGATCCTCCTGTCTCAGCCTCCCAAGTACCAGGATTATAAGCATGCACCACCACACCTGGCTCCAAAGAAGTCTTAATTGTAGTTTGGTCCTTTGGAATTCTGGAGTAGATTTTCCTTAGCTGTGATGCCCCCGTTCTGCTAAGAATACCTATTTTGTTCTTTTTATGCTTGGAATTTTTTTTTTTTCAGTCCTGGGGATTGAACCCACGTACATTCTACCTCCGAGCTACACCCCCAGCCCTATTTTTTATTCTTTAATTTGAAACAGGGTCTCACTAAGTTGCGGAGGGCCTCACTAAATAGCTGAAGCTGGCCAAGAACCCAGATCCTCCGGTCTCAGCCTCCCAAGTACTGGGATTACAAGCGTGTGCCATCATCCCCGGCATGCTTGGAATTTATTAATTGGACAAATATTGTTATCTCTGTAGCAGGCGCAGTGCTGTACAGTGGTATAGAGCAAATGTATCCCGTTCTTGGGACTTGGGGACATTTACAAAGTTTTCATTGTACTTAACCTTGGAACAGATTAGAGAATGAGTCCTAGGAACTATTTACCAGGGACTCACATACCTTGAGATGAACTGCTGCATTGTGCTGGGGATGAGCTGAAAGGCCTCTGTTTATCTTACAGGTGGTCACCATGGGTCTCTTCCGCACTATCGCTCTCTTTTACCTCGGAAGTTTTGATAGCATCATTCGTCGCTGTATGCTGCAACGAGAAAAACCTGAAGTTGTGGACAAAACCGCCTAATTCTCACCCTGACGGAAGAAAAGACTGTTTCCAAATAATCCGAACAGCTTGCTGCTACGTGGGACCCAATTTTTTGGCCTAGAGACACTTAACGGCTCGTTTGCGAACATGTGAGCGACGGGACCAGTGCTCTTCAGAAACCCGGCAGCCAGCAAGAGGATAGAGTTCAACGCCCCATGATACTCATAACGCTATGCAAATATGGAATTTGACTTTTGGGGATCTGAGGTGGAGCCGGGGTACTGTGAGAACTAATCGCTTGTGAACAGGGTAAAGAATGGGATTCCAGAATGATAATTTAAATTTTTCTATTTATTCTTTTTTTTTCTTTCTTTCTTTCCCTCTCCTAGAGATCAAGTCCAGAAATGTATTTTGTAGCACATGGAAAGTCTCAAGGGCACTTTGTAACTTGCCATGAAAGGCAGTTGATGGGTTTCCGGGGCTTTTTTTTGTTCCCCCTTGGTGTCTTTGACTGAAAATGAGTTCCCTGAGTGCGTGCGTGAGTCCAAGTGTCCCTGACACCGCTGTGTCCTGCTCAGGACTCCGCTGGGGGAAGCTCTCTCTCTTTGATCCCACAAAGCTCTAGGGGGGGATGGGAGAGGGCAGCACAGCAGGAGGTAAGGAGATCAATCTTTTTTCCAGTAGGAAAACAATACTTTCTCGTCTTCTTTAGACTCAAATGCTTAGGAACTTTTTACTTTTCATTCCTGGGGAAAGCAGCCTCCTTCAAATGTTTTCTGAAGAGAAATAAAAAAAAAAAAATCTTAGAAGCTTCAAAGTTTACAGTTTCTTCAATAGCCATGATGACCTGAAGTTCACCTATTCCATGCAGTTGAGTGTCTACTTGTTCTCCTTGTCTTTCCCATTCCAATGTTGCTTATACTGCTGTGATATTTTTGTAAAAAGAAAAAGAAAAAAAAAAAAGAACTAGCTAAGTTTTTTTTTTAACTTGACTTTTTAAATTAATTCATGAATTCATTAAAACAAACAATTAAAAAGTGAGCATTCTTCTCCTTGTAGCATACATGTAGCTTTTAGGAAGGACTGATGATTGTATATTTAGATTTTTACTCATTTAAGGAAAAAAAATGGCTACTTTTGAAAACGCTTGTTTTTTTTTAAATAAAATGATCATCTGTCCTATGACTTTCCCACAGACCCTGAGAAACGGTATCTTGGTGCCTCGTTTAGTGAAGGAAGCCGACTTTTTTCTAGCTGCAGAGCCCTGGAAATCCTCTCTGCCCTTTGAATGTGTTTTCTGGGTTATAGGACCTGTCGCCCGTGTGGATTTCCCCCGCAAGTGCCTGTGACTAGTCCCACCCAACAGCCCCTTCCCCCGGTGTATATGGTCCTCGACTTTTGAAGAAGAAACATTTTTTATCGTAAAACAAAAATGCTCAAAGACCTAGAAATGATAGCAGACTTCTTTTGCTTTTGAGTTTTTGAAGCTCTTGATTTTCAAGTGACGTTAAGTTTTAAATAATGAGATGTTTAATGACGCCATGGTGTTTTTTCGCACCGATAAATACAGAAGAAATGATTATTTAATCTATAAATTGCTTGGAATAACTTCATTGTAGTTTACAGGAGTGAGCTGATGCCCAAATGGTCTCATGAATCTCTCAGTCTTATATAACCAAAGTCTGCAAACTACGTTGAGTTACCTGCGGCTGCTAAAGTAGGAATAACAGGAAAACAGTTGACTTTAGAATCTGGATGTTCCTCAATTTTTTCCTTTTCTTATAAATGTTCCTTGAATGTTGGCACCTTCTATTGCTGTATTACAATCTAGTTCAAGATGGTGTCTGATTTAATAAAATTAGCAATTTAACAATAGTTATTTCAGTATATACTTTTTTCAGATTATCCTCATAGAGGGGACTGTTACTCCAGTCAAACTATTGTCTAAACAAGTTCAAGAGCCTCCATTCTATGGTGACAGATAGTGTCTCTAACCCAATTTAAGGTCAGGCATGAAAACAGATTTGCAGAGACCCAGTGTCATGCTTGCTGTGAGCTTCATTGTCCAAGATGTTAATGGTCTATACTTCCTTACCCCCAAATCTTTGAAACCAAGTTTGTTTGCTTTCCTAAATTTGATGCAATAATTCATTTGTTAGCAAAACTTGAACTGATGGGAGATTATTGTAGTTTTTTTGTTGTTGTTTGTTTTTTGCCACTTCCTGAAGAGAGATCAGTGGGTACAATTACAGGTGTCGTCCACACCCGGTGGAGGCAGTTTGTGATATCCAACGTAAGCCCCATATTACTTTTTAAAGATCCAATGAGTTAATGAATTCTGAAACACATCTGGCCAAAAGGTTTTGGATAAGGGATTGTAGACATTTAAGCAGCATCCCACAGTGTTCTGACTTCATCCAAAATGTGAGACTATTACAAGGAAAATTCTAGTTTTTATCTGTTTTGGCTCGATTCTTGGACAATTTGTTTTTCTGTTCACGAGAAGAAAGGGGGAAAAAAGCAATCCGATTGTTGGGAGAACTATGGACTTTTTTTTTTTTTTTTTAAAGATCACATTGATTTAGAGGCAGCGTATGGGGATAAAACTCAGTAGTTAAAGCACTTGCTTATCATACATGAGGCCCTAAGTTTGATCTCCAGCACGCGCGTGTGCGTGCGCACACACACACATACACACACACTAATAATCACATTTGATTAAATACCTACTATACCCCAAAGTGGAAGAATCTTACTTAGAAGTAGAAGTTTTGTTTTTGCTGCTGAGAATTGAACCCAGGTCTTCTGCACATGCTAAGCCTATAACCCCAGCCCTAGAAGTTTAATTATAATTCTGTCAAAATGTTGGTTCTCTGTGCGTGACCACTAACAGCTTAGGCAAATTTCAGTTCAAACCTGCTTTGCTCAGTTTGGCTGTATAATTTTATTGTAATATGCTTGTGAGTGTATTTATTTAAAAAAAATCAATCCAGCCACATATAAATTCTAAAATGTGTTCAAGGACTCTTCATAATTGAAAAGTATATAGAAAATAATCCTTATTTCTTTTTACAGAAACACAGGTTATGGGCTGGGGACATTACTTAGTGGCAGAGAGTTTGACTGGCATGCCTGAAGGGTTTGGTCCCCAGCACCACATGCATACACAAAACCTAAGAATTTTTTTTTTTCTTGTACCAGGGATTGAATATAGGGGCATTCTACCTCCAAGCCACACCCGCAGTCCTTTATTTTTATTTTTATTTTCATTTTATTTTTAAACAGGATCTCACTAAATTGCTGAGAGTCTCACTAAGTTGCCAAGGGGCCTTGAACCTACGATCCTCCTGTCTCAGCCTCCCAAGTACTGGGATTGCAGGTATGCACCAGAATGCCTGGTGAAAAGAAGAAAATTTAAAATGCTGTTCTGATGGTCTCTTTACATTAATACTTACATATATGTAGTTATAAATATTTATCTGGATCTTTTAAACCATATGTTACTGATTTTTGCAAGTGAAACCTTAAGAGACTGTTTCTAATATTTACATGATGAAAGCATTTTGGTAATAGTTGCTTCAATTCAAAGAATTGTATGTTTATGTCTTTCTAAAAGAGGGCAACACCATAATTTTCTTTCTGAATTATGTCATCAGACTTAGCTTTATTACATCATGTTCTAATTTAAACTTGTATTACTCAAGTGAGGCCACTTTTAAATATTCATACTTTTCGACGTAAATGCTTTGTATCGCTCATTTCCTTTAGTTCTTCGTAACTCAGCTTTAAAAAAGTACCTGCTAACCATAACCTAGTTCTGGACTGAATCTTGTGGTTCGGTTTATAGTTGAGTATAGCTGTGGATTTCATATCTGAAAGAGGAGATAGTTAATACTATGTTTTACACTTGATGTGACAAGTCTATAGATTTTTAAATTAACCGAGGAGTACATGGCTATTTTGATACATTTTAGAACTCGTGTTTGCTACTTTAGAAGTTTTTGTGGCAAAATTGTAACCTGATTTTTTTTATCTTGTATTTCTGAATCACAAAATAATAATAATAATAATAAATGGGGAACAAGCTTTATAAAAGACCTGAGAACTTATTTTTCTAGAAATCTGTGTATTTTAAAAGACTACTTAAGCAAAACAAATGTTTTCTAAACATCTTTACTTGGCATCCTAGGCCTTTCACGAGGCCTGATTTTTAAAAATCTTGTTTTAGGAAGTAATGTTTTCAGAGTAAATGCTTAGTATTCTGCATTCTTATTTCAAATATATTCTGTTTGTAGGACGCTGATTTAGAAGATACAAGTAAATGTTTAAGAAATGTGGAATTTAGTAAAATTTCTTCAGCAACTGTTTCATATACAAATAAATAGATTTTCTGTACTTTGAATTATATGTGCATATTCCACAATGAAGTATCTCCAGCTCTGAAGGGCAGGAAATTATACAAGACAGATATGTAAAGGAATATGCGTTTATATTCATCAAACCTTTTTTTTTATGCTGGGGATGGAACCCAGTGTCACCCCCAGACCTATTTTATTCTTTATTTGGAAATGGGATCTTGCTGAGTTGCTGAGAGCCTCATTAAGTTGCTGAGAACCTTGCCAAGTTGCTGAGGCTGGCCTCAACCCTGCGTTCCTCCTGTCTCAGCCTCCCAAGCACTGGGATTCAAGGCATGCACCCCCACAGCTGACTTAAAAAAGACATTTCCTGATTTCTATTTCACTCCTGATTTTATAACCTCCTTCTTTCCTCATTCAGCATATATTTGCTGAATTCCAGTCCTGAGCCTGCTCTCCAGGCACTGGGGAGAGAATTCAGCATCAACAGTGTCTCTCTCCCTGCTCCCTGGCAATGGCATTTCTTGTTTTTTCACCACCTCCCTCTTTAGTCCCAAGGATGGCTCTGCTCTAGCCTCACAAGTTCTCCTGAAGAAGCAGGAGCCAGCTCCCTGTTCTCTTCTTTGGTTTGAGTCCTCTGGGTTTTATGCCACCAATAGTCAAAGGCCAAAGCTCTGTCCTAGGCTGCGAATGCACCGAGATGTGGACCCTGCCCTCCAAGGCTTTATCACATAGCGCAGAAAACATAGCTAGAAAGTGCACTGGGGACGGACGCAGCCTGAAAGCAGGTGCCAGTCACTGTGGAGTGCTTTACATAGTCTACTCACTAAAATGATGCAGCAGTCGTAAGTGCCATTATTGATACCCCTGGGTTAGGAATGAGAGAGCCACCCAGAGAGGTTCAGGAACTAGCCCAAGGTCACAGCTGCTAAGGGATGGAGTCAGGAAGCATACCCGGCTGGCTGGGTTTTAAGTTCCTAGCTTCTGTACCGAATCACATCGAGCAGCACAGGTGGGATCTGAAGGCTGCCCAGGAAAGTCAGGGGTTGGGGGAGGGGGGTCACAGAGATAGAAACTCTTGAGTTGAAACTAGAGGACTGGGTATGAATTTGCCAGGGGGAAAGGTTGGGTGCATATTAGGGAGCCTGGCAGATGTGCGTAGGCAAAAGGTGTGACAGGTCTTGGCATATTCCAGAAACTACCCAAAGTTGGCCTAGCTGCTTCTAGTAAGCAAGGTGGCTGGGTCAGGCCATACAGATGGGCGAGATTCTACTCTTTGAAGGACTTTGAGCAGGAATATGAAATCACTGGATTTTAGGTTTAGAAAGGTCTAGAAAGCCGGTGGCTTGTAATCCCAGTACTTGGAAGGCTGAGACTGGAGGATCTGGGTTCATGGCCAGCCTCAGCTACTTAATGAGGCTCTCGGCAACTTAGTGAGACCCTGTTTCAAAATACAGAAATAAAAAAACAGGACTGGGGGTGTAGCTTGGAGGTAGAATGCCCCTGGGTTCAATCCCCAGTACCGGGGGGAAAAAAAAAGAAGGTTCCTGGGAGCTGGGCAAGGTGGTGCATGCCTGTGATTCCAGTACTTGGAAGGCTGAGACAGGAGAATCGCAGATTCAAGGCCAGCCTCGGCAATGTAGCAAGACTTTCAGCAACCTAGCAAGACCCCAATTCAAAACAAAATAAATAAATAAAAAGGGATGGGGGTATAGTCGGAAGTAGAATGCCCCTGGGTTCAATCCCTAATACCAAAAATAAAGCAAACACCAGAAAGGTCGTGGTACCCTCCTGAAATTCATTAGACCTTGGAATAAACAGTCCTCATGAGTGCAAAATCTACCCCATCAGATACATATCATGGGTTGAACTGCCACCTCAGAAGATTGTGGACATCCTTGACCTTATTTAAGATGAGAGTCTGTTCAAGTAAAGATGCGCTTATTAGGATGCTTCCTAATCCAATATGGCTGACGCCCTTGTAAGAATACAAAACAGATGGACTAGAAGAACACCACGTCACAATGGAGGCAGAGCGAAGGGAAGCACCTCAACCCAAGGACCATCACAGATTGCCCGCCGCCCCCCGAAGTTAGGAAGAGAAGGAAAGAATCGGCCCACAGTCTCAGAGGGAACATGGCCTTGTTGGCACCTTGGTTTGGATTTCTGGCCTCCAGAATTGTGAAAGCATATATATATAATAGGCTTATGAGAAGTTTAAGACACGTTCCTGTCCTTAGTTCATTTCACTTTAAATGCCAAGTCATTGAACTGGTCAGGGTCCACCAGAGTAACAGACAATGGACACGTATACGGTAAAGGGAATTTGTCAAGCCAGCTTACAGTCCAAAGCAGTGTATGTAGTCCCAAGTTGGAGACAAGCAGCTGGTCGAGCAGTCCAAGAGCTGGTGTCTCAGAATCGGAGCGACCACTAGTTCAGACTCAAGATGGAAAGGCCAGGAAACTCTCCGGAGAAACGATGATGAAGGTCCAGTTCTAATTGTTGAAGGCAGATATCTCAGATGAGAGCAGACAGATGCGCTTTCTCCTGGAAGAACCATGCACGCCCTCACGCGGCTTTCACACAGCTTTCTCCGTCTCCTATCTAGATCCTGTGCCTCTTAGAACCCAGCTGCCCACATCCAGGGCAGGGCTTCCCCTTCAACCTGCGTGACATAAACCAGCCACCTCATCACCCAAAGTCACATCATCTCAGGCGTCTCATGGTCCACTTGACAATCCAGACTCACCATCACCGTCATTAATTTGAAAGGGGGTAAAAACCACAGGTAAATTTTCTCTTATGCTTTCCTTTATAAACCCAAAGTAAACATTATTTGGCCACTGGTTAAAATTGCACAAGAGTGATTTATTAGTAGTTCATTGCCTAATTTTAAAGGTTGTTGCTTAATTATTCAATTTTTTTTTTAAGGTTTAGGACCCACTGTAAATTAGTTGAGTGGGTTTCTAAGTTACACTAAAGGTTTTTGGTTTAGATCTAGTGTGCGTGCGTGTGTGTGTGTGTGTGTGTGTGTGTGTATGTGTGTGTATGTGTGTGTGGTTCTGGGTATTGAACCCAGGGGCATTCTACTCCAAGCTACACCCCCAGCCCTGTTTTTTATTTTATCATTTTATTTGTTTGTTTGTTATTTATTTATTGCAGTACTGGGGATGGAATCCAGGGGCATTCAACCTGTGAGCTAAACCCCCAGCCCTATTTTTAATTTTTTATTTTATTTTTTGTGGTACTGGGAATGGAACCCTGGGGCATTCTACCTCTGAGCTACACCCCCAGCCCTTTTTTTTATTCTATATTTGTGAAACACGGTCTCACTAAGTTGCAGAGGGCCTAAGTACTGAGGCTAGCCCTGAACTTGCGATCCTTCTGTCTCAGCTTCCCAAGTACTGGGATTACAGGCATGTTGCCACCACACCTGGCGTGTTGGTTTAGATTTGATGAAAGCGTTTTCTGATTACAAGAATGGTTTTCGAGCAGACAACTGGGATATGACCATTTACAGCTTTCTTCCACATTAGGTACATATTCTGGGATACATATTGGAAACAGTATTACTGGGGCTTTTGCAGTGCTTCATACCAAGTATTTGAGCCATGGGAAAGAGCATGGCACTATTCCGCTTAAGAGTTTATAATGTCTAAAATACTTGAAATTAGAAACTAGCATTTTGGATTGCTTATCAGGCCTGTGAGATGTTCCTATTGAAGTATAATCAATTTTCTCTTATGCAGACTATATGGACTCTCTCTCTAGTGAGTTTATTTGGTTTATGGACTTACTTCCACTTCATTTGGGGTAATGCTTTTTAACCCAAAATAATTCATTCATTCTCTCATTCATTCATATTCTCTCTCTCTCTCTCTCTCTTGATTGATTGATTGAATTGAACCCAGGGGCATTCTATCTCTGAGCTACACCTCAGCCCTATTTTATTTTTTATCTTGAAACAAGGTCTCACTAAGTTGCTGCGGCTGGCCTCAAACCAGCGACCTTCCTATGTCAGCCTCCTAAATAGTGTGATTACCGGTGTGCTCCACCACACTCAGCTGTAAATGGCTGTATTTCTAATTCATCTTCCTATTGGTTATCAATTTCCTCTCAGTTTTTTTCTCCCCTTCTTTTAAAATAAAATTTAATAGCTGGGAAAATTTATATGTCTTTATATTAAAAATTAGTGTTCAGCCAGGTGTGGTGGCACACGTTTGTCATCCCAGTTACTTGGGAGGCTGAGATCAGAGGATTGCAGGTTTGCAGCCAGCCTCAGCTACTTAGTGAGGCCCTCTGCAATTTAGTGAGACCCTGTTTCAAACTAAAGAATAAAAAATAGGGCTGGGGGTGTAGCTCGGAGGTAATCCCCAGTACTGCAAATAAATAAAGAAAGAAAGAAAGAAAAGAAAAGAAAAATTAGTGTGTTCAGATTAATGTTCTTTTTGAATTTTCTTAAGTGAAGGGAACCTCTACACAGATGCTGGGCAAAGAGAACATTTTGAGGAATGTCCTTAAACCTCAACCAGCAGGTGGCGAAACCTGGCAATAAAACGCTTTTCTGTCTGGCAGGCTGGAAAATGAAGAAGGAAAACAGGCCTATGGGACTCTTGATACAATCTCCATTCCCTGCATCTCGGTATTGTCTCTTCCTGGTGCCACCCGGCCGGTAGAATCCCACCAGGCAGAGCTGGCCAAAAGGGTGGTCCCTGGGTTCTTCGCAGAGGGAGAAGCCATTCTGGAAGGTGAAAAGCCCAGGGTGCATTTGTCTGGGAGGTGTCAGGCGCAGATTCAGTCAGGGACTAACGCAGACTGTTGGTTAAGGCCACCACGCCACGAAAGGAACCGGCAGGGGAACTCCAGAAGGTGAGACTCTATGGGAGCAAAAGAAGAGAAAGGCCAGGAAGCTTTCCTTTCTTGGGGAACAGAGGATCCATTTCCTTCTGGCTGCCTCCTTTGCAGAAGTAGTTTCTTCTCCAGCCCTGTCCTTTCGTTTCCTCACCCACAGGCTGGGTATTAGAAGTGCAAAGTCTTTCAATTCCTCTTAAGTAATCTGGGGAGTTTAAGACAAGGTTACAAAGATTACTAAACCTTCACTAAGCTCTGGCATTGGCAGGGTTTCTACTACTTCTAAAAGAACATGTATCTCAGGTTAACCTACACCCAGTGCCTGCCTCCAGGCCAGCCCACCTCCACCACTGCCAGGGAGAAGAGGGCGCTCCTCTCCACCAGCAGAAGGGCAGGAAGGGCAATCTCTCTTCATCCGGATCTCTTTGCTGGATAAGAGATTTGTATCAAGGCCCCCATTCTTGCACGAGAAAAGCTGGCATGATGGTTATAAGATAGAAGAAGAAGAAAAAAAAAAAATATATATATATATATATATATATGGGCTGCTCTTTTTTGCCTAGTAAGTGCTTTGATTTTAGATAGAAAAAAAGATGGTGTCAGAATGTATGTGTACACATCGCATTAATTTGTCATGTTTCTATGACAATAGTCCAGTGTCCCTATGTATTTGTATTTCAGCCCTATTAAGTAACCTGCTGTGCTTTTTACTAAACATTCCCCCTCCCCCTTGGTGCTTTGTCAAAGACTTTCATGGATAAAAATACTTAAACACATGCAACTTGTTTGCCTTTGTGTCCTTTTCTCTTAGGGGCAATTCATGCCGGTGAACTTAAAAAACGTGTCTGTCTGCGCGCACACAGATTTGCCTGTGTATGTGGATTGCATTTGAGAAGGTGCGGCCATCTAGGATTGGCTACCAGGCAAAGGTGGAGACTTTCAAAACACCACCCGCCCCAGTATTGGGGCCGTGGGCTTGAAAGTTGCCCTGGGTGACCAGCCCTGCCCCAGGAGCAAAGCATTTGCTCAACTTTTTATTTCAAAGCCCTTGAGGCAGCCTCTCCTGCTCTGCTCTGGCCCACTGAGCGTTAGGTCTGGCCTTGGTCACCAAGGTCTGCGTTCAGGTGGAAACGAGCCAGGGTCCGCGCGCGGCTTCCGCGTGGACAGCTCGCAAGCCACTCGAAAGTAAACAGGACGCTGTTGGGGCTTCCCTCGACATTCCTCAGCGACTGTGTCGTCCCTCTCCGCGGCAGGGCAGCGCTGAGATCCGGCTTTTCGGGATCGGCGGGGGCCTCGGTCCGCTCCGGAGCCACCGAGCGCCGGTAACACACGCGTGTGCCCGTGCGCGCGCGTCCGCACACACACACACGTGTACACAGGCGGTTGGAAAGGCTCGGGAGCGGGTGCCGGCGCTGTCCGGCCTTGGGGTTCATGGCGCACGCTCCCGGGAGTCGCCCCTCTGCGCTCGGCCGCCTGCGACCCCCCCCGGCGACCCCCCGAGCGCGCACCAGGCCTGCTGCAGGCCCGAGGCGGCCCCGCGCACACCCACCGCGCCGCGGCAGCGCGGGAGGCCTGCGCCCGCCGCGCCACCCACCGGCCGGGCCCTGCGGGCGGAGCGGAGCCGGCGGGTGGCCGCCCCGGGGCGCGCCCTCCCCAGCCGCGGCCCCGCGCGCCATGTGTCGGCCGCGGCGCCTTTAACCGGGGAAGGCAGCCGGGCGGAGGGGGCGGTCGGGCGGCTCAGAGGAGGGCTCTTTTCTTTCTTCTTTTTTTTTTTGAATGAAGAGTGACGTACGTACAGGAAACCAGGCGGTTTGTGCGGAGAATGAAGTAAGAGGCCGGACCCCCTCCCGCCCTCTCCGCGCCCGCCCCCTTCCTCCCCGCCCCCTCCGCGCCCGCCCGCCCGCCCGTCCGCCCGCCCCGGTGGGTGCCCAGCGATCGTCGCCACCGCCGCCGCCGCCCGCGAAGGTGCCGGCGCCGGGCCTCGCTGCAGCCTCCCCGGCCGGCCGGAGCGCGCGGCGCGGAGGGAGCCCGGGACCGGGACGCGGCCGCCGCGCAGGAGCAGAAAGGGTGCGCAGCCCGGAGGCGGAGTGCGCCGGTGGGGTGCAGCGGAAGAGGGGGTCCAGGGGGGAGAACTTCGTAGCAGTCATCCTTTTTAGGAAAAGAGGGGGAAAAAAATAATAAAACCCTCCCCCACCACCTCCTTCTCCCCAGCGCACCACACACGGCGCGCGGGCTGCTCCGCGCTCGCTCGGCACCGGCGGCCCCGGGCGCGTCCTGCCGGCGTTGTTGTATCCAGCAGCTTTTCGGGGAGGGGAGAAAAAAAAAATGCATTGGCGGTTCGGAGTTTAATCAGAAGAAGGATCCAGGATCCGCGTCCCCGGCTCCCAGCTCTTCCATCGCCGCCCCCCCCCCCTCACCACCACCAGCCCTTCCTCTCCCGCGGGGGCGTGCAGCGGTCCCGTGGATAGAGATTCATGCCCGAGCCCGCGCGTGTCTGTGCGCGTGTAAATTGCCGAGAGGGGAAAAAGAAAAATCACAGGACTTCTGCAAATGCTGGACTGAACATTGTAATTCATCTGTCGCTGCCGCCGCCGCTGCCTTTTTTTTTTTTTTTTTTTTTTTCCCTTCTCGTGCTCTTAAGATCTCCGGTTGGGATTCCTACGGATTGACATTTCTGTGAAGCTGGAGTCTGGGGATCAATCTGAAAATCCTTCCCAATTTTTACGCCCCCCCCCCTTTTTTTTCCTTCCAACTCCTGATTCATTTGGAAGTTTCAAAGCAGCTACAAACCGGAGAAGTCTGGAGGTTGATGGGATCGCTGCCTTATGCATTGGTTTTGGCTTTTACAAAAATAAAGGAAACTTGACAGAGGATCATGCTGTCCTTAACAAATACAAGTAAGTTCTTTGCACCCCTAGGATATCGGCTTCGTGTAACTTTCAGTGGACACGGTTGGGGTTTTTTGTCTTTGAGTGCATTCGAGTAAATTTAATTTCCAGGCAGTTTAACGCATTCTTTTTAGCTGTGTAACTTGTGTGTATACCCTGCTTCCACCCGGTGTATTAAGAAAAACGTGCACCTGATTTTGACTTACTAGGTTTTTTTTTTTTTCTTCTCCTCTAACCTTTCAGCATCACGGAGGAAGTAGACTGATATTAACAATACTTAATGATAATGTGCCTCATGAAATAAAGATCCGAAAGGAACTTGAATAAAAATTTCCTGCATCTCACGCCAAGGGGGAAACACCAGAATCAAGCGTTCCACGTGACTGAAGACGCCCCCTCATCCAAGAATGCCAAGCACATCCAATAAAATAGCTGGATTATAACTCTTTTTTTTTTTTTTCGTGGCCGTGGGGTGGGAGCAGGAACGAGAGGTGCCAGTTGGTAGCCTGCTGCTTTTCCTCTCGGGGAAAGAATGGCGCAGCCCGCTGGGAGGACAGGGTATGATAACCGGGAGATCGTGTTGAAGTATATCCACTATAAGCTGTCACAGAGGGGCTACGAGTGGGATGCCGGAGAGGCGGGCGCTGCGTCCCCAGGGGCCGCCCCCGCGCCGGGCATCCTCTCTTCGCAGCCTGGGCTCACCCCCCAATCCGCTGCGCCCCGGGACCCGGCCGCCAGGACCTCGCCCCCGCCGCCTCCGGTCGCCGCCGCCGCCGCCGCCGCGGGGCCTGCGCTCAGCCCAGTGCCACCTGTGGTCCACCTGACTCTGCGCCAGGCCGGCGATGACTTCTCCCGTCGCTACCGCCGAGACTTCGCCGAGATGTCCAGCCAGCTGCACCTGACGCCCTTCACCGCGAGGGGACGCTTTGCCACGGTGGTGGAGGAGCTCTTCAGGGATGGGGTGAACTGGGGGAGGATTGTGGCCTTCTTTGAGTTCGGTGGGGTCATGTGTGTGGAGAGCGTCAACCGGGAGATGTCGCCCCTGGTAGACAATATCGCCCTATGGATGACTGAGTACCTGAACCGGCACCTGCACACCTGGATCCAGGATAACGGAGGCTGGGTAGGTCGGAGTGAGTGAGTCTGGATGGGTGAGACCTTGCGGTCTCAGGTCTGAGAGGCCGTGGTGGGAGTGTGGGTGGACTTTTGGTTCAAGAGGCGTGAAATAAAGCCGGGCATGTAGCTTTCCCGCTTCCCTCCCTCCTCTCTGGACCAAGCGCATCCTTGCCAATCCCACTGTGATAACTCCTTCCCGCCAAAAGTGTTTGACTTGCTTATCAGCTATTGGGGTTCAAAGATCCAGCCTTTTTCGGTCCAACAGGATTTGGCGATAACTGGTATCTCTCTTAAGGGTGCTTCTCAAGCTGGAGGTCCAGGGGTTCCCAGCATCACAGGAGCTTGTTGAGAGATTTCAGAGACTTTATAAAAACAGACCCCCACGGTTGGGTCTAAGGCAGTGTGCATCTTTAAAAGGCACCTCTGGTGGATTCTTCTGGCTATTAAAATTTAAGAACCATCCAGTAAGATGACTAGGGTCCACCAGTGGACCAAGGGCATGCCTTTTCTGACTCAGTCGGTAACATTTCCCCGAAGAAGAAACCCAGTATATCTCCCTGCCGTGGAGAACTTACTGTGTTTGCTAAGAGGTAAGTTAGCATTGACTGAAGTCAGCTGGTGGACTCCAGTCTGCGGTGCCATGTTGCCCGTGGCTGTGATGGTGTGTGTGCGCCTTGGACAACAGGAGGCTCTGAGGGCTTTGCTTGATCTAATCCATAACAGAATGTGCGTCGGCGGCATGCTTTGTGTTCTATAACTCGTGCTGGTGTAGGATTTGAAAGTTTCCTGGCCTTGCGGTATCTTTCACTTTCCACCGTGATCTCTGCTGCAAAAAAAATAAAAAACAAAAACAAAATGAACAATCAAAACCTTGCATTTAGGGTATCTATGTAAGAAGTGATTCTTAACTGTGGATTCTCTCATCCTGACTTCAGTTGAAATGACTAATACCTGTAGCTTTGAAGAACATCTGTGGGACGTGGTTTTTTTTTTTTCTTTATTTTTTTTAATAATATGCTAGATAGCTTTTATCACTTTACCACACAGTTCTACCTCTCCATGATTATTGGCAACTGGGTTAGGTTATTACAAACCCTAAGGCTTGGGTTTTGTAATTAAGATATATGCCTTATATAAAAATGACTAATTTATGAAAAGGCAATAATTCTTGCCTGAAGGTTTTTATTTTCATTTTAATTTGAAAAGTTATATTTGAAAAAGAATACAACTCCATGCTTCCTTTTATAGTCTCTGGGGAGAATGACTAATATTACTTCACGGGACCTAACAGGAGCAGAAAGCCTAGAATTGACTAGACTTGGAAATGAATTCCATCCAAGAAGCACATTACATGTTTTTACCACAATTTACAAAATGTGCTAATATTCAGGGGCCCAAAAGAGAAAAGGCCAAGAAAAAGGAGATGATTGATGGGAACATCTGATCTTATTTGGCCAAAGTTGACAAAATATTGATGCCACTGTTTAGTGTTTAAAAATAAAATTAAGGAAAATATCCCAGTTTAAGTCTTTAAAATTTAAATGCTCTTTGTGAATTGCTTGCTTGAGATTCCACATTATCATATCTCTAGTAATTCTGGGAGAATTTGGTAAAGGATGAAAAGAATATTTGTGTTAGTTAAAAGTACATGGCTTGATTTTTTTTCTTTTTCTTTTCTTTCTTTTTTTTTTTTCTTTTTTCTGCTGTGTGTGTAGTATAGGGATTGAACCTCTGGGGTGGTGGGGCAGGGAAGTGCTTACCTCTAAGCTTTCTACTTCTGAGCACCCTCAGCTCTACTTTATTATTTTTAAAAATTTGAAACAGGGAGTCACAAAGTTGCTGTGAGCCTCACTAAGTTGCTGAGACTGATCTCAAAATTTTGATCCTCCTGTCTCAGCCTCCCAAGTGCTGGGATTACAGGTGTGCACCACCATGCCAGGCTGGTGATTTTTTTTTTTTTAACTTAACCACTGTATCCAAAGAGGAAGGGACTTCCAGACTTCAGAAGAATTATTTTAAAACCAAAATAAAACCTATTTAGTAGTTTTACTGTGCCATATTTTTATGAAAAAAATCATAGTTAAACTTTTTCTTCCCAGTTGAAAGAAACCCAAGGCAATAACTGTCATATATCAAGTAAGCTAATAAAAAGGTGGGAAACAAGGCCATATGTTTATGATAGAAATGTAGATATAGCCTTGACCTTTGTTGTTGAGTTTTAGCATGTTAACCTCTCATACAACTGAGGTTTCTTTTTAAATGAATGATCACTCTTTTTTTCCTCCTTGCACAATTTGGTTTTCATTGTAGAGCCTATCTCTGTGGTCAGCAGGTATCTGAGGTTGATAAACGAACAGGCTACATTTTATGATGCCAAACCACAATGACATACTGTGAAGCACGATAAAAAAATTTGGGGGGCAAAACTTCTCATAGTAAAAATAAATCATATAGAACCACAAATGGTTGACGGCGAAAAGCATAATCGTTTTCAGAACAACACATGGATGGATATCTACATAGACAAAGGCATTTGGCCAAAAAAAAAAAAAAAAAAAAAAAAAAAAGTAGGTATCAGAAAATGTGATTGCAGGAGCTGGTCGTGGTGGTGCACATGTGTAATCCCAACATTTGGGAGGCTGAGCTTGGAGGATCCGGGTTCTCGGCCAGCCTCAGCTGCTTAGTGAGGGTGAGGCCCTCTGCAACTTAGACCCGGTTTCAAAGTAAAGAATAAAAAAATAGAGCCGGGCGTGGTGGCGCACGCTTGTAATCCCAGCATTCGGGAGGCTGAGACTGGAGGATCCGGGTTCGCGGCCAGCCTCAGCTACCTAGTAAGGCACTCCGCAACTTAGTGAGACTCGGTTTCAAAATAAAGAATAAAAAATAGGGCTGGGGGTATAGCTCGGAGGTAGAATGTCTCTGAGTTCAATCCCCAGTACCGAAAAAAAAAAAAAGAATAAAAAAATAGGTCTGAGGGTGTAGCTTGGAGGTAGAATGCCCCCGGGTTCCATCCCCAGTATTGCAAAAAAAAAAAAAAAAATGTGATTGCATATCTGGACACCAAGAGTGGTCCTATTTGAGAGTTATAAATATTTGCCTATCACTTCAAGTGTGCATTGGGATGATCCTTGGGATGATTGGCCTATCATAGATGGTCCTAGAAGCCTACAAATGAAAGACGAAAGTCATTGGGTATAGAGTGGGGTATGGCTTTATTCCCAAGTCTGCATAAGATAAAGACAGGAAAGAGGCATGACAGCAAGAGAGCAACAGTTCCTGAAAATGTCTTAAGACCTTGCTGCAAGGGTGGCTCACTGACCAGAGTGGGGCCGCACTGGGAGCTTCTAGGGAAGCGGAATCTCAGGTTTCCCGCCAGTGCTATTGAACAGGAATCTGCGGCTTCTGTGCACATCGAAATTAGAGATGCTGGCTACCATACCTGGTCCCCAGGACATCTTTTAGGAAGGATCCCAACCTGGGAGATTTTGTAGCGCCTCTTTCCAGTGGTCTTCCACGTCCAGCGTATTACCTGGAATACGGAGAATTTCCAAGATAGCCGCTAGAGTGATCTGATGGGAAGGTAGAAATAGGTTGGAATGAGGGGGGGGGGGTAGGAGGAGATCAGTTACCATGAGCCCAGTCTCCTCAAGAATGTTTTCATGGTAGCTACCCAATCGGTACTGACATTACTGGTCCCATTAAAGATAGCTTTTCTATTTCAATTAAAGTCAAGAAATTAGCTGTTTTAGCAGGGTGTGATGGTGCATGCTTGTAATCTCAGTACTTGGGAGGCTGAACCGGGAGGATCCAGGTTTGCAGCCAGCCTCAGCTAATTAGTGAGGCCCTCTGCAACTTAGTGAGACCTTGTTTCAAAATAAAGAGTAAGCTGGCATGGTGGCACACACTTGTAATCCCAGTACTTGGGAGGCTGAGACAGGAGGATCCTGGTTCATAGCCAGCCTCAGCTACTTAGTGAGGCACTCTGCAACTTAGTGAGACCCTGTTTCAAAATAAAGAATAAAAAAACAGGACTGGGGGTGTAGCTTGGAGGTAGAATGCCCCTGGGTTCCATCCCCAGTGCCACAAAAAGAAAAAAAAAATAGCTCTTTTAATGGCTATGAGTTTTTACTTTATTCCCTCGTAACATTGTTTGAATTCTGTGAGTCTTCGTGCCCCTGAGATTGCTTTTAAGACAAAAGGACTCTTGGAAACAAAGGACAGAAAGATGGACAAGTTGATGGTGAATGACAATTGTTAGCATCCTCTAAGCTGAGAAGTGTGACAACATTCAGTCTCTTGTCTTAGAGGGAGTGAGATGCAGAAAATGAGATAGGCGAGGGAAGGAGCTAGGTTTCATTCTGTTGGTGAGATGGTGGTTTGACTTTTTTTTTTTTTTTTTTTTTTTTTGGTCTTTCAGTGTTGGTTTTGGGAAGATAGGAACTTTACACCCAGTCGAGGCTAGCTTCCTTTTTATTAGCAAGCAGTTTCTCCCTCCCCCCCCCCATCATCCATACTAGGGATTAAACCCACAGACATTCTGCTTCCAAGCCACACTCCACTTAGGGTCTCAATAAGTTGCTGATGGTCTTGTTAAGTTGCTGAAACTGGCCTCGAACCATCGGTCCTCCTGTTTCAGCCTCCCAAGTACTAGGTTTCCAAGCATGCACCACTGCACCCTGCTCACTTTTTCCTTTTCTAAATGCAGTCTACATCCAGCAAAAACATTTGATTAACTGGAAAGCGGTGCCATTTTCATACCCATGTACGAATCACGTTTAAAAGCATCATTTATTCTAGTGGCTGAGTATCAGCTGCTTATGGCCAATTTCGGCAGCAAAATGATAGGATTAAAAATAGCATTACGATGATCCAGTCTTAAATAATACATTTACTGATGAACTTTCCTTGGAAAAGTGCATCCTTCTGCCTGCTAAGAATCATATGACCCCTTTCAATAATTTATCTTGTAGAAAAAAATAATACATTATTCCTCCTAGACTTTTCAGTCATGTGCTGTTGAGTGATTATGTTTTTGGACCATCACAATATTTTTTCATTCACTTGGTTCTCTTTCTTGTTATAGGGCTTTGGTTGCTATTTAATGTCCACTGAAAACATTCTTTTGTGCATCCTGTTACTTTTAGCTGTGCTTTTGAGTGAGAGTGGCTTGTTCTTGTTAGCAGTCTTTGATTGGACTGGTACATGTCAGATTGCTTCGACGTCATTAGGCCACACGAACCAAACTAGGTAACAGAAAAACCACAGATTTTTTAGATATATTTTTTTGAGCAAGTGAAAGTTGGGCATGGTGGCACATGCCTGTAATCCCAGTACTTGGGAGGCTGAGACATGAGGATAGCAGGTTCAAGACCAGCATCAGCAACTTAGCCAAGCCCTGAGCAACTTAGTGAGACTCTGTTTCAAAATAAAACATAAATTGTAGGGCTTGGGGGTGCAGGTCAGAGGCAGAACAGCCCTGCGTTCCAACCCCAGTATGGCCATTTATTTGGAGAGATGATCAACTCACTCATAAAACAAACACGTGGGTGCTTTGTGTATTAGTAGGAGTGTCTCCCACACAGCACACCTCTCCACCTGTTTTTTATTTATTTTGTATGTGCTACGGGGGAATTGAACCCAAGGGTATTCTACTTCTAAGCTCTACCCCCACTATATTATTTTATTTTTTATTTTGAAACCGGGTCTCATTAAGTTTCAGAGGGCCTCGCTAAATTGCTGAGTCTGGCCCCAAACCTACGATCCTCCCGTCTCAGCCTCCCAAGTACTGGGATTACAGGTGTGTGCCACTGTGCCTGGCTCCCACCTGTTTTTAGGGTCATAGATTCATGTCTTCGCGATAGTTTAGAAAACAGTCTCTCAGCAGGAGTGCATTTGTACAAGCAAACAACATTGTCTTTGTCGTGTGCAAGGAGAAAATGTTCTTTTCCCCCGGAGATATATTGTATGTGAAATCCAAAGGTTCTGCTAAACCTTTTTATGCTAACCTAATATCTTAACTCAGGTGTGACGGCAACCCCTCATTGTGGTCTCCTTGCCCCTGAACTACCTGTAGAGACCCCTTGTGTGTTCACTTAGGGTGTGTCTCTGTCCTTAGTCTTGGTTTGATGTAAGCAACATGAGCATTTGATGTCGAAACAGGATTAATGATGAAAATCACTTAAGGATCGAGACAGCTACGTAACAGAAAGATGGCTGCTCTTATGCGAATGGGGTCTGGGTCAGACTGGGGGCCCGGGAAGGAGAGCTTGCTCCTGCCCCTCATGAACTCTCAGGCGAGGACTGGAGGCGTCTTGATAAACTCAGAGCTACCAGTAGCCCCCCCAAGCATCATCCTGCACTCTTAATAGAGGGAAAGAGAAAATAACTAAGTGTATGTTGCTTTGCATGCCCTTCAATTCTTGTCTAAAAAAAGTCGCTTCTAATCATATGACTCCTCATGTTTGCATTGGGCCTGATTTAAATAAGGGGCAAAAATGCATATAATTAAAAAATACTTTCTAACATAGACATAGGCTTAACAGAACTGAAAGGCCGTGGGGGAGGTCCCTTTTTAAATAGTAACCCACTAAGCACTCGTCTGCACATTAAGAAGACTGAGTAAACACCAGTCTAGTTTTTAAAGAATTTCATTAGTGCTTTTTAAGTAAAAGACAATCAAGGCTCTGATTAGAATGATTAGAACAAGGTAATTTGAAGAAAAAGCTTCTATTTGGTTTTGCTTTAGGTTCGAGTACTGCTCTAATATCAGATGCTTCTGCTCTAAAATGATAGTTAGAATTTACAGAAATGCATAGTTCATGTCCCGCCATTTTCCCAAAGGAGCAGGTGTTGGCCTCCTCTTTTAGGAAGCTGTGGTCCTCCTCCTTTAAATGGAGATGACAATGTTTTCTTTGCTTGCTTGTTTGTTGCTGTTTTAATTTACAGCAAAGCTGTTTTCCCTATCCAGGTATTTCTGTAGGTGGCCGTTCTGATGTGTGCTCTGTAGAACCAACACTTACTTCTCTGCCCTTCCCACAGCTGTCCTTCCGTGAGAATGAGAACTGATGATTATTTCTACTTCTCCAAAGCCATTTGGGTTTTCTTGTAGGTACCTACCCATAAGCCACCCCCTAGCCACCCGGCCATTCTGCCAAAGGCTGAACTCCCAGGGTTAGCTCCTTTGGACCATCCACACGTGAAGAGTAGGATTCACTCAGAGAAACAGCAAGGAAGAGGGAGTAGAAATGGGGGTTTTGACCAAGCAGCAGTCTACTCCACCATGCTCTTGCCACAGAGAGCGAGGCAGGTAAAAAAAAATCTGTCAACAGGCCGGGCAAGATGGCACACGCTTGTAATCCCAGTACTTGGGAGGCTGAGACCAGAGAATCTAGCTTCGAGGCCAGCCTCAGCTACTTAGTGAGGCCCTCCGCAACTTTGTGAGACCCTGTTTCAAAATAAAGAATAAAAATAGGGCTGGGGGTGTGGCTCAGAGATAGAATGCTCCTGGGTTCAATCCCCAGTACCGCAAAAAAAAAAAAAAAAAAAAAAAAATAGGACTAGGGGGTGTCGCTCAGAGGTAGAGTGCTCCTGGGTTCAATACCCAGTACCACAAAAAAAAAAAAAAAAAAAGTCAACAGGTATTATACTTTTCCTACAGAGATGGTAAATTCAGGCTCCCAGCAGAGAAAAGTGCAGCATCTGTGGACAAAATTGTCTCTTGCACCCATTCTTGTGGTGCACGGCTGACAGTGGGCCATAACTTGAGCTTTAGAGAAACTAAAATAGCTGGTAGTAAGGACCACTTCCCCAAACACCCTCTGACGCATGGTAAAAAGGGAATCTCCCGGACGCGGACGCGCTGTGGTGGCCATTTGCTTCAGCTCCTTGGGGGATGTTTTGGGCGGTGGAGCACATCCTAGGGAGAGGTGAACTGGGGACCACGCCTTCTCCTCCGCCGCAGACACACGGACGTGGCCGCCATAGGAAACTATCGGGAAAATTGGCGGTTCCATTCTTCAGAATTTCAGGGATAGAACTGTCGTCTCTTTTTCGTTAATAATCAGCTCTCTGGGGCTTCCACGTAATGAGTCAGAAGCTTATGACTGACTCCACTTCGTTCTTCCATTATATCACCCGAAAACAACCCGAGATCCCACTGTGTCAAGCGAAGCTTTACTCTTTTCAAGGGCGATTTTTTTCCCATGGAGACCAATACATCTTTTCTTGTGACAGTTTCAATTACTATATTTCTCTATTTTTTTTTTTTTTAACTGTTGAAGAGACAGTTAAGCTGCAAGAGAGTAATGGAAAGTTTAGGAATTTTAGTGCTTGGAGCCCCAAACAAGAAAAGACCCTTGATGCAGGTTGTCTTTTCTTGATTTTTTTTTTCCAGTGCTTCTTAGCAGATAACTAAGATTGCTTCTACTTTAGAACAGGATGAATGTTATATCTGTGTATTCGCTCTGAAGTTGAAGTGCGGCCAACTATTCCTCTCGGCTACATGAGAATTTTCTAAGAGTCGATGGTACACATACTTATACCTCTTAGTTGAATATTTAATATGATATATATATATATATATATATATATATCCTTATTACAATTAGGATAGGAATAAGATTAATTAAAATTATATAATCAGCTTTAGATGTTTATTTATGTCTTTGGAGGTGGGGGAGCAAGGCCATTAAGAATGACTGCTCTGGCATTTCTGGGTTTAAATTTCAGGGCTATCTCCTAGCTATTTCTTTTATGGATTCGTGCCAGCATCTTTTCTTTATTTTTTTTTAACGCTAAAAACACAGAGAAGAGGTTTTAAAGTAATTTGTAATAAAATTACAAATATAGCAAGGTCGAGCCACTTGCTAAACATTAGAATGCTGTCACTTTAAGAAGCCAGGTGTGGTGGGTATGCCTATAATCCCAGTACTTGGGAGGACGAGACGGGAGAATTGCAGGTTCGAGGCCAGGTTCAGGAACTTAGTGAGAGTCTCAGCAATTTAGCGAGTCCCTGTTTCAAAACAAAAAGAAGTTGGGGCAAGGGGTGTAGCTTGGAGGAAATGTCCCTGGGTTCAGTCCCCAATACAAATAAAAAAATTTGTCCCCAAAACTGAACCCTGAGTAACCAGAGCTGCAGTGGACATGGAAAGGGTTATAAGGATCTGATTATGTAGAGAAGCATGCACTTGAACTTCTTTCACTGAAAAAAAAAAAAAAAAAAAAAAAAAATGGAGAGGCTCCTGTGCGCAAAGCTCTATGCTAGGTATTTTAGTTGAGTGAAAAATGTGTAAGATAACCACTGCCTTCAAACAGCTTGCTGACCAGTAAGGGACTACGGCAAGTATGTTAACTACCGTGATCTCTGGCCATCTGTAGCAGACAGGGAGACTGTATCCAGCTCAAAGGCAAACCATTAAGAGTTTTATGTAGAAGATAATTTGGAGGCAAACTTTGGAGAATAGGAGGGAGGTGTAGGGAGAGGGCATTTCTAGTAGTGAGACATGGAGGGGTCCACGCAGCACGGATGCCTGGGGCCTGTTTGCGGGAGCTGTGGGGTCTGACTTGCTGGAGCATCAAGAACCCTCAGCTGAGACCTGAGACTGGGAACTAATCGTTTGGTCCTAACTCGAGAGATTTGTATTTAACCTGGTAGATGTTGAAAGGGTTGTGAGACACCGCAGGGGTGTGTGTGTGTGTGTGTGTGTGTTTGAGGAAGATGGATGACAGAGGCTGGGTGGTGGAGACCAGGTGGAGTCTGAACCACTTTAGCAGGGAAAGCTACTGTGGGGAATGGTGCCGAAGCAGAACCAGAGGGCAGGGAGGAGCCGAGGTGGGAGGGCTTAAGGGGCCATCTACCAGCTGGCTCAGAAAAATGGCACCATCTTTCAAAGAGAAAATTCCTGCTTGGTGTGGGGTCAATGTGAACTTGGGCATTTCTCAACCAGAGCTTTCACTAGGATATCCAAGTAGAAACACTCAGTAAGCAGGTACGCATAGGACCAGCAGAAGAGGGAAACAGACTAGGAGATAATATTCCTTTTCCCCTAAAGCATGTAGGTGTTTTTTTGTTTGTTTGTTTTTTCATTTCCAAAAGCAGTCCTGATTGTGCTGATGATTCTGCCATTTTTTATTACTGTGGTTCACATACCACTTCTGCTCAGAGTCCTCCGTGGCCCTCTGTGGATCGCTTAAGGTGGAGACCCTAAAAGTTACTCTGCAGGGCTTGGCTTTCCACCACCAGTCTGCCAACTTAGACAGTAATGCAACTGGAGTCAGATTACTGTGGTTCTCACAGCCTCCTGCTACTCCCCACGCGTGGCTCTAGGCCTTGCAAAGGCAAGGAGTCTTTCTTCACTGGTACTTCCTCGTGAAATATATCTCCTGTTAAATTCAAAGTGGCATCTAGCATAGTAGGTGGTAGGTTACACACGGTGACTGTTTATTGAAAGAATAAATGAATTACATTATTATGGCAACCTGGGCATGGTGGCACAGCGGCCTGTGATCCCAGTACTTGGGAGGCTGAGATAGGATTGCAGGTTTGAGGCCAGCCTCAGCAACTCAGCAAGACAAAAAAAAAAAAAAAAAAAAAAAGCCTGAGAGTATATCTTGGAGAGTACAAAAACAAATAAATTAATAAAAGATTACATTAGAAATTCTTTGAATATCTAACTTATTCTAATCAGCTAACGTTCTCCCCATTCTAGTGTGTTTGTCCCAAATGTCCTATCCTACTGATTCATTAATTTTTTTTGTGTGTGTGTGTGTGGTACTGGGGATTGAACCCAGGGGCATTCTACCTCTGAGCTACACCCCCAGTCCTATTTTTATTCTTTATTTTGAAAGAGGGTCTCACTAAGTTGCAGGAAGCCTCACTTAGTAACCGAGGCTGGCCTCGAACCTGGATCCTCCGGTCTAGCCTCCCAAGTACTGGGATTACAGCAGGGGCGCCACCACATCTGGCTTTGGTTCATTAATATTTAATAGGAAAAGCTATTAAGTATTTTGTTTTCATCTTTTCCACTGAGTTGAAAAA
>PVLC010015209.1:0-22388 GCA_004027655.1 Graphiurus murinus
GCTTGTAATCCCAGCATTCGGGAGGCTGAGACCGGAGGATCCGGGTTCGCGGCCAGCCTCAGCTACCTAGTGAGGCACTCCGCAACTTAGTGAGACTCAGTTTCAAAATAAAGAATAAAAAATAGGGCTGGGGGTGTAGCTCGGAGGTAGAATGCCCCTGGGTTCAATCCCCAATACCGCAAAAAAAAAAAAAAAAAAACAAAACAAAAAATTCCCAGTACCACAAAAAATAAGTGTCGACTAAATGAGGGCAGGAATTTTTCTCTCTTCCGTTTACTACTGAGCCCCAGAAGAGTGCCTGGTACATAATTGTGTATTGAATGGATGGTCTGTGATTTCTGCTCTAATATATTACTGTATATGAATTTTTCACAGTAAGCACATTATCTTTGTGAATAGAAATGAAAAATAAATAAAATAATATGTATTATCTGAATGTTTAAATTTTTTTCATGCTATTCAGATATTTAAATGATTTCTATGAGTTGGAGCTACAGCATGGTTCTGGTGTTGTGGGTTGGAGCATTCCAGTAACTAAAGGGATTGTGCCTTCTCCAAGAGAATCCCACACAGCTGTTATATATTGCAAAAAAGATTCTGGAAGTCCTAAAATGTATGTTTTTGGTGGAATGTGTGGTGCTCGCCTGGATGACTTATGGCAGCTCGACTTAGGTAAGCTTAACTTGATTCAGACTCAGGAATTATTTATGATCAATAAAGGTGCATTTAATGCTGGGCATGGTGACACACACCTCTAATCCCTTAGGAGGCTGAGACAGGAGGATCACAGGTTTGAGGACAGCCTTGGCAAGTAGTGAGACTCTTATCAACCTAGTGAGACCCTGTTTCCAAATAAGAAAATCGGGGTGGGGGATATAGCTTGAAGGTAGAATGCTCCTAGGTTCAATCCCCCATATCGCCAAAAAAAAAAGTACATTTAAAAATGCCTTGAAAATATTTTTGATTGTGGTATTTGTTGAGTTGCACTAAGATTATAGCTTATTATTATCTCAGGCATACCTGAGATGTGATCATCAGGTTGAACAAATGAATATTTGATTTATAATAACTCTCTTGTATTCCCTGTAAGTAGTGTCACCATAGGTCCTTGTTTGCCTGGGATGGTCCTGCTTTATGTTTATTGTCCTATGTAATTATCAATCATATTCCCTCTCATACTGAAAAGTGTGTGGTTGGGGATCATAATTCTATATGGTTACCTTATGTATGGGAAATAGAGCATTAGCAATGTTATTGCTAGCCAGTGCAAAAAAACCTTTAGGTAGCTCTTTCTAAATGGATTCTAGGAATGAATGATTGGAGGGTAGGTGTGTCTATCATCTTTGACTGTGTTCCGTAGAGTGTGTTCTTATTTAAAATGTCAAAATCATTAGCTGGCTGTGGTGGCGCACGCTTGTAATCCCAGTACTTGGGAGGCTGAGACTGGAGGATCAGGTTTGCGCCAGCCTCAGTTACTTAGTGAGGCCCTCCGCAACTTAGTGAGACCCTGTTTCAAAATAAAGAATAAAAAATAGGACTGGGGGTATAGCTCTGAGGTAGAATGCCTTTGAGTTCAATCCCCAGTATCACAACAACAACAAAAAAGTCAAAATCACTAGTATTGTTCTTAATTCAGAATTGAGTGGCACTCCATTAGAAATGCCAACATTCAAGTATAAATAGATTTCTTTTTTTTCCCCAGCTCTTATTCTTTATTTTATTTTTTCTCAGCATGGATTTTTTATACATTTCTTGAGTACAGCAGGGTTACGTAGACATTTACAACATATCAATCATTGTCAGAACACAAATAGCACCATTTCTTCGGTATAAATAGATTTCTGATTGGCAATTTAAGACATGTTTGAGCTAGAGTTCAGAGAACTGTTTTGAAACGTTTTTGTTTCATCTTTTTTTTTTTTTTTTTTTTTTGCGGTACTGGGGATTGAACTCAGGGGCATTCTACCTCTGAGCTATACCCCCAGCCCTATTTTTTATTCTCTATTTTGAAACAGGGTCTCACTAAGTTGTGGAGGGCCTCACTAGGTGGCTGAGGCTGGCCGAGAACCTGGATCCTCCAGTCTCAGCCTCCCAAATGCTGGGATTACAAGCGTGCGCCACCACGCCTGGCTTGTTTCATCTTGATAAGTACATCTTTTCTATTTTTTGAAAGTATGCAAGTGGAGGTTAATTTGCTAATATTAGATCAAGTTGCTAATGTACTTATTTTTATTTTAGAAACTATGTCATGGTCAAAACCAGAAACTAAAGGGACAGTGCCACTTCCACGAAGCCTTCACACAGCCAGTGTTATAGGAAACAAGTATGGCATTTTTGTTTTTTGCTTTTGTGTTTTTAAGGAACAACTTAAGAAAGGTGTATACAAAGAAAAGTAATGTTACTTGTTTCTTGGAAATAGATTACTGAACTCAACAATGTTGGATTGTGTTTCCTGAAGCTAAAATAATTTGTCTACAGAAGCTAATATACTTTACATGCCATTTTCTTATTATACTATTTTTTATACTTCTTTACCTTCCTAAGAATGCCTTGTCCACAGTAAGCATTACCTAAGTGTAAGGCAGGGTATTGTCAAACTGATTTGTCTTCTGTTGGCTGGTTCAGCACACCTATCTCATGGTTTCTTTTCCCATATTTTTGGTACTGCTTGTTTGTACTCAGGCATATAGATTCAATGATTATGTTTGGATGGCAGTATAGAGTTATAGTTAGAATACAGACTCTATAACTAGATTACCTGAATTTAAGTTGTAGCTTTGGTACTTGTCTTGTTCCTGGTGTGAGGAAACTTTGTCTGTATTTCTGTTTCCTCAAACATACAATAGAGATTAAAGTAAAACTTCATAAAGTTTTAATGAGGACTAAATAGATTAATACACTAAACATGCCTATAATCACAGTGCTTGGGAGGTTGAGATGGGAGAATCACAGGATTGAGACCAGCCTCAGCAATTTAGCAAGACTCTCAGCAACCTAGTGAGACCCTGTTTTAACAATTAAAAAGGTCTGGGAGTATAGCTCAAAGGTAGAATGCCCCTGGGTTCAATCCCCAGTGCCACCAAAAAGAAAAAAAAAGCTTTGAATACTGTCCAATACATTCAGAGTACTCCATCAAGGTTAAGCTCTTACCACCACCTCCACTAAGTTTCCTTATTTATGAAACACTGGAGCATAATAAGGAAGAGCTTAAATAGAACTTAATGAAGTATTTACTAATATAGGGATTTAACCTTAAATGTAATGTTTTAGGAAATTACTAATTGTAACTTAGAACCTTACTAGTTCTTATTCTAAAATAACCTCAAAACCGAGCAAAATTATCTTTACATTTAAACAAAATCTTACAAGGTACACATTTTGAACAGCAGATCCTTTTAATAAAATGCAATTTGCCATTGGAACCCCAATATATAAGATTAAACAACTGATCTTCTCTGGTTGTTATGATGTCTCATGGGCCTGAGGCTTGTCCGATGAGCCTTTCTTTTTTAGCAGCCATTAAGCTTGTCTCAAGAACCTATAGAACTCTGAGGAACATAGTTTAAAGCTTTATCCTCCCAAGTAGCCCAGCAGTCCTGAAGCTTTGAGTCAACAAATAAATTTAAGTTTATTTTTAGCATTTTATATCCAAAAAGTAAAATTAAGTCAGCTGCTTTGTGTTGTGCTTTTTTGTTGTTCAGGATGTACATTTTTGGTGGATGGGTTCCACATAAGGGGGAAAATATTGAGACTTCATCACATGATTGTGAATGGAGATGTACCAGTTCATTTTCTTACCTAAATCTAGGTGAGTTTTCTAAGGTTTATCATTGAAATAACATTTATTAATAAAAGAAATTTTGACATTTTGTTGTTAAAGAGCAATAGATCTGTCATGAACATTTCTATCTTTTTAGATACAGCAGAGTGGATCACCCTAGTGTCAGATTCTCAAGAAGATAAAAAAAATTCAAGACCCAGACCAAGAGCTGGACACTGTGCTGTTGCGATTGGCACTCGGTTGTATTTTTGGAGTGGAAGAGATGGCTACAAAAAAGCACTAAATAGTCAAGTTTGCTGCAAGGATCTTTGGTATCTTGATACTGGTAGGTAAGAGTATTTAGCAAGTAAAATTTTTACTTTAGGTAAAAAGCCAATGATTAACTTTAACACTTAATGTAAATACCACTACTTTTCTTTCCTATAATTAAAAATGAATGAAATAAATAATATATGTAGATACTCTCCATTCCAGAGGAATATATTAATCCCCCTATCCTTGAGAATGGGTTAGACTTAAAAGTCTCCTTTCCAAAGAATAGAGTATGAAAGGTGAAAAATAGTAGCCTTATAGGTAACCTGGAAGCACCCCCTTAATCAAGTGATCAAGGTTAATATCACTAGTGATAAGTCATATGTATATAATTTACCATCCTGGTAATCATGTAATAAGAAAGTACCTCACTTTGCCATCCCCCAAAGTCTATAACCCCCATCGAACTATGAAAAAGCATCAGACAAACCCAAATTAAGAGACATTTTAGATACTTTATAGAATATGTGAACAGTAGTCTTCGAAAGTTTCAAAGTGATGAAAAACAAGGAAGACTAATAAATACATATTGGAGGAGACTAAGGAGACACAATGACTAAAGGCAGCGTGATAGCCCGAATTGGATCCTAGAACCAAAAATGATATTGGAGCATTTTGTCCCATCATCCCAGATGTGGAACACCTAAAAAACTTAAATATAGTATAGAATATAATTAGATAGCAATACTAATATAATAATACATATAAGCTCTACATTATGATTTCTGACCTATTTTAATGCACCTGTTTCAATTTTGTTGAAATATTCACAGAATTGAAAACCTGGGACTAGCCGGGCGTGGTGGCGCACGCTTGTAATCCTAGCATTCGGGAGGCTGAGACTGGAGGATCTGGGTTCGCGGCCAGCCTCAGCTGCTTAGTGAGGCACTCCGAAACTTAGTGAGACTCAGTTTCAAAATAAAGAATAAAAAATAGGGCTGGGGGTATAGCTCGGAGGTAGAATGCCCCTGAGTTCAATCCCCAGTACCGCAAAAAAAAAAAAAAAAAAAAGAAAACCTGGGACTAATGAGTTAATTAAAAAACTGATGAGAGCCGGGTGTGGTGGCGCACACTTGTAATCCCAGTATTTGGGAGGCTGAGACCGGAGGATCCGGGTTCGAGGCCAGCCTTAGTTACCTAGTGAGGCCCTCCGCAACTTAGTGAGACCCTGTTTTAAAATAAAGAGTAAAAAATAGGGCTGGGGGTTAGCTCGGAGGTAGAATGCCCCTGAGTTCAATCCCCAGTACCGCAAAAACAAAAAACAAAAAAAAAAAACTGATGAAATCTGAGTAGTCTGTAGTTTAGTTAATAATATTACATCAATGATAATTTCTTAGTTTTAACAAATCTTAACTTTAGGGGAAGCTAGAGAAAAGGCATATGGCTGTACCATCTTTGTAACTTTTCTATAAATCTAAAATTATCACAAAGGTTTTTTTAAGTGTTAAAATATCAAGAATTTTTTAAATGTGGAACTCATCCATTTTCAGTTTTATTTACTGATAGCTGTATAATAAGAATTGATTTAAATGTTGAGAACACAGCAGTGATCAAGAATCATAATGCCCCACTTTCACAGAACTTACATTCTGAGAGGGTGTGAAGGCAAAGGGATAATGAGCAATATGTCAGCCAAATGAATAAAATAAGATCAGTTTCTGGTAAGCATGTGAAGACATGAGGTAGTGATGGGAGGTGCTGGGAGAAGGGGCTGGTGGCTGCTTCAGAGTGAGTAGTCAGAAAAGGCTTCTGATGAGTTGACATATGGGTATCTTCCAAATGGTGAGAAAGAGCTACCCAGATAAAAGTCTAGGGAAGCCACTGCAGGAAGAATGGACGGCAAGTCCAGGGCCTTCAGATGGGAATACTTGGCATGTCTGGGAATAGATACGAGCTAAGTAAACAAAGAGGAGAGTGTAGGAATGGAGGTTAGAGAAGTGACCATGTGATAGATATGCAGTAAATTTTAAATTGCAGCCAGGCGTGGTGGTTCACACTTGTAATCCCAGTACTTGGGAGGCTGAGAAAGGAGGATCGCAGGTTTGATGCTAGTCTCAGAAACTTAGTGAGGACCCTGCTTCCAAATAAAAAAAAATGGGTCTAGGGGTATAGCCCAGAGGTAGAAGGCCCCTGGGTTCCATCCCCGGTACCACACATACACACACACACACACACACACAAAGCTGATAGTTAAAAAAAAATGAGTGGAACAACTAAGTTAGAAACACATACTGGCAAGCAGGAGAGAAATATGGAAATCCAACTTACTGATTCATCTTTGAAACTGGGAATTGCTAATTGAAATTCAGGGATAAGCTTGTCTGTAAAATTGGATGAAAAAATGTATACATATAAGTTTATTTCTGTAGGTAATATATCATTTTAAGCAAATTCTCTAAGGGATCTATGACTTTAAAAGCATAAAAACCCTTCAATCTGAATAGCTAGCTTTTCCATAAAACTCTTCATAAAAGGATTTAGATACCAATATCCATCTAAAAGTAATCATGGCCACTATCATAAGGACAAAACTTAGATTTTGCTTTTTTTGTTGTTGCTTTTCTTTTCTTTTCTTTTCTTTTTTTTTTTTTTTTTTGTGGTACTGGGAATTGAACTCAGGGGTATTCTACCTCCAAGCTATACCCCCAGCCCTATTTTTTATTCTCTATTTTGAAACAGGGTCTCACTAAGTTGCGGAGGGCCTCACTAGGTAGCTGAGACTGGCCTCGAACCCAGATCCTCCGGTCTCAGCCTCCCGAATGCTGGGTTTACAAGCGTGCGCCACCACACCTGGCTCTTGCTTTTTCTCTTAATAAGTTAGCATCAATTATTGAGAGGTGGAGATTCTTCATTTTGCCTTTATTCACTTTTAGTTAAAATTTGTTCATTTCACAGTACTTAAACAAGTAATAAAATTCCATAAGGCTTTTCATGGAAAATAGCAGTCCTTTGTCTCACCTCCCCCTCATTTTCCTTGCTTTACAAGCATTCAACTCGGTTAAATCTTTCTTTGGGTATTTTCTTCTATATATCTATTATCATATGCATATATTGTTACTTTGATTTTTTTTCCAATTTGGGCATGTTCACTTTCTACTATGGAAGTTAAGGATTAATCTCTTCTCCCCATCATTTCTCACCTCTTCCATATACCTTCCTCACCTCCCATCCTCTCGATATGATTATACAATAATTTTGTTAGATGAGCAGTCAGTATTTACATTATGGTTATATAAACACTATTTACTGTTGAAACTTCCTTGCACAATTTTTTCTTGGCCATGGAGTAATTGTTAGTTTTGTTCATTTTAGATTTGTATGTGTGTGCTGTGTATGGTGGTGCGCATATGTAATTTCAGTGCTTTGGAGGCTAAGACAGGAGGATTGCAGGTTCAAAGACAGCCTCAGCAATGTAGCGAGACTCAGCAATCTAGCAAAACCCTATTTCAAAACAAAAAATAAGAAATGGGCTGGGGGTTTAGCTGAGAGGTAAAATGCCCCTAGGTTCAATCCCCAATACCTAAAAATAAAATAAATATATAAAGTAAATTTATTTGTATATACCACTAATTCAATCTATACTCTCTTATTTGTTTAACTCTTCTCTCATTGTGGTTAGATGCATCAGATATTCTATCAAATTTCATCATCTTGAAGAAAGCCTTACTCTAGGATGGTTGACTTCTACAAATCAAGCACAGCTATCATCCTGGAGTCTCCATCATCTTCCTGGGGATATATTTGCCTCATACCTGTGCCACAATCCCTGTTTTCTGGATCCCATATTTTTCCTTTTCTTGTTTACTTTCTCATTTTTTGTGGAACACATCCCAGGAAAAGGGTGTACATTTAATTTTGAGATCTTGCATTGTTTGAAATGTGTTCAGTTTTCCTTCCCACTTAATTGGCAGTTTGGGTAGAAATAGAATTCTATACTTGAGATCATTATACTTCAGGTGTTTTTTCCTTTGGTACTGGGGATTTGATACCCAGGGACAGTCTACCTCTGAGCTACACTCACTGCCCTTTTTATTTTAAAACAGGTCTAGCTAAGTTTCTGATGCTGTGTCAGCCTCCCAGTTACTGGGATTATAGGCCTGGACTACCACACATAGCTATCCTTCAGAATTTTGAAAGCATCATTCTACTGTTTTAAGCTTCATGTGTTTTGAGAAATCCAAACACCTTCTGATATTTGGTCTCTTGTTTTTTGTTTTTTGTTTTTCCTCTTTCCTCAGTGCTAGGGATGGAACCCAGGACCTCACACATTCTAGGCATGTACTCTGCTTCTCAGCTATACCCCATACCTATCAAGAATTTTGGTTGTTTTGTTTCATTTGCTTTTGGGTTTTGCTATCTTGTTATGTTGCCCAGGCTGGTCATCCACCTCAGCCTTCTCGGTAGCTGAGACTATAGGTGCTCACTACCATGCTGGGCTGTTCCTATTTACTTATTTATTTTTATTTTTGTGGTACTGGAGTTTGAACCCAGGGCTTTGTGTATGCTAGGCAAGTGCTGTACTACTGAGCTATATACCCCAGCCTGGTCATTTTTAATGTGACCTTTTACCCTCCCCTCACTGGACGCTTTTGGTATTTTTTTTTCTCTCTCCACTGGTTTTTAATTCTGGGATCCTTTTGTATGTCTATTTTTAATCTGTTCTGCTGAATACTCAGTGGGCCCTTTTAGTCTAGAAACTCATATTCTTTAGTTCTGGGGAATTTTCTTTGATTTGCACCCTTTTGTTTTTTGTTTTCTCTTTATGTAACTTTTATTATGTGGGTGGTATACTTCCTGGAATTTTCTTAATGTCTGCTTTTGTTCAGGTATGAGTTGCCTTACTTTAAGAAACTTAGGACCATGAAGGAATTTACATGGGGATAGTTAAAGAAACCAGGTTTAATTATACTCTAAAACAGAGCTATCAAGTTTTGTTTTGTTTTTTTTTCTCTAAAGGGTCAGATAATAAGTACTTTAAGCTTTGTAGGCCATGTGGTCTTTGTTATAACTACTCAACTCTGTTGTAGCCTGAAGGTAGCCTTAGACAAATTACATAAACAAATGAGCACAACTGTGTTCCAGTAAAACTTTATTTACAAAAACAGGCACAGGCTAGATATGGTCCATGGACTGTAGTTCACCAACACTTACTCAAAAGATACATATTTAAAAATGAGATGGATTTGTTCTGTAAGGATGAATTGCAGGCATAGATTGCAGCTGACTAGAAGAATAAATTTTCCGATGTTACTATCTAAAGATGGAAAGCACTGCCTCTGAATTGTGAGTTCCCTGATGTGTTATATATACAAAGAAAAAAAGGACAAGTATATTGTAGAAATAATCTCAGGCCCTCTTTTCCAACTCAAAGAGTCTATTAATATTTGTTTTGAGAAATGTTAGTAGTATTTTATACCCAGGTTACATGTTTTTCCAAAATATCATGTCTAAGCTGTCTCTTCTAACATTAACAGTATTTCTGGTATGTATGCTCTTGGCTGAAAATTAGTTTATAAAATAGGTTAAAATTTATAAAGAATTTAAAGTAATTTAGCTATATCATATAATTCCTGGTCTTTCCGCTTTTAGGATTTAACTTTTTTTTTTTTCCTGCAGTACTGGGGATTGAACTCAGGGGCATTCTACCTCCAAGCTACACCCCCACCCCCAGCCCTATTTTTTATTCTTTATTTTGAAACAGGGTCTCTCTAAGTTGCGGAGTGCCTCACTAGGTAGCTGAGGCTGGCTGCAAACCCGGATCCTCCGGTCTCTGCCTCCCAAATGCTAGGATTACAAGTGTGCGCCACCATGCCCGGCTTAACTTTTTTTTCTGAAACTGATGACTCAACTAGTTTGGTACTGAATTGTTCATTTTTAGATGTATTTGTATAAAGTATTAAGTAAATAGAATCCAAATCTCTAACTATTTTCATTTAGATTATATATATATATATATGAATACAGATATATATATATATATATATACACTTATAGCTATGTTTATCTGAGTAAATTTTTGTTCTCTTGGTAAGCAGATGAATGCTCATTGCTGGTATTTTCAAAGCTCCAGTCTACAGAAACTATGTAGGCAAACTATTTATATATTTGAAAGTTAAATGTCTAATATCAATATTGTTCTTCAGAGAAACCACCAGCACCATCACAAGTACAACTGATCAAAGCCACTACCAATTCTTTTCATGTCAAGTGGGATGAAGTGCCTACGGTTGAGGGCTACCTTTTGCAGTTGAATACGGACTTGCCATACCAAGCTGCATCATTAGATTCTTCAGCAACAGCAAATATGCCAGGTAAAATAGTAGTCATGCTTACAGAAACCATGTATGCTTAAATGCTTTTTAAGAAGTATAATGCAATCCAGGCATGGTGGTACACACCTGTAATCCCAGTACTTGGGAGGCTGAGACAGGAGGATTATAGATTGGAGACCAGCCTTAACAACTTAGCAAGACTCTCAATGACCTAGGAAGACCCTGTTTCAAAATAAAAAGAGCTAGGGGTAGCTTGAAGGTCGAAAGCCCCTGGATTCAATCCCCAGTACCACCCCCCCCCAAAAAAAATTATGGTACAGAAAATTTATGACTAGGCCTGGTTTAAGAAATTTTATGATATGGTAAGTCTGTATACTGAGTGTCACCTCTGAAACTTGGCTGTCATACCATTATTTATGTTGGAGCAGAATTCAAACACATAGAATAGAATTTTTTTTTCTATAGTTTATTTTAGTGTACTTCAAAAACTTGTTACTTGAGTTTATGAAATGTTTTTAATTAGCTTTAAAACTATTTCATCTTTTTTCAGAAGTATTTTTAACCAGATACTTAGAAAGTAAAACAAATTTAATTTTATACATTCTTCCAGCAAGGAATTTATTCAACTAATAGGAAAACAATAAACTGCTGGATGTGGCAGTGCATGCCTGTAATCCCAATACTTGGGAGGCTAAGACAGGAGGATCTCAATTTCAAAGCCAGAGCATATTAATTTAGTGAGATCCTATTTCAAAATAAAAAATAAAATTGGCCTGGGGATGTGGCTCAGAGCTAGAACGCCCCTGGCTTTAATCCCTAGTCCCCCTCACACACAAGTAAATAGAAAGGAAACATGAATTTGGATTCAAGTACTATTTTTAAATCTTTAATATGTAACTTTAAAAATATTTGATTATATTTTGCTGATGTTATTCAAGAGCATGTCAGTCTGAACTTTCTCATTCTCACAGGAGGCAGGATGGATTCTCACAGACAAGGTGGCAGTGGCAATGGCATCTTTCCTAACAGTGTAAGTTAAAACATCTATGATGCAAGGGAATGTTTATGGTTATGGTCCCAACAAGTTTTATTAAGATTTTTAGCCTATTACTCATCACTGGCCAACATCAGAATCATCCAAAGTCGGACGTGGTGGCACATACATGCTTGCAATCCCGGTACTTGGGAGGCTAATTCAGGAGGATTTTAGGTTCACAGCCAGTCTCCACAACTTAGTAAGGCCTTCCACAACTTAGTGAGACCCTGTTTCAAAATAGGGCTGAGGGTGTAGCTTGGAGGTAGAATGCCCCTGGGTTCAATCCCCAGTACTACACAAACACACACACACACACACACACACCACCACCACCACCACCATCTGAGGACAATTCTAGGCATCTTAGAGCCATAAAAAATTATAAGAGTTGACAATAAAGGGGTAACAAAAAATTAATAGCAGTAGTATTGGAGTTTTTGAATGAAACCAGGTCATTTTTATGGTTCAGTTGGCCAATAGGTATTATGTAATCAGTGATGTTTGCAAAATGTTTAATGATAAAGAATACTGATATGTATGACACACACACACACACACACACACACACACACATACATATTGTGTGTGACGGGGGGTACTAGAGATTGAATCTAGGAACATTGTACATCTGAGCTACACCCCTAGCCCTTTTTATTTTGAAACAAGGTCTTGCTAAGTTGCTGAGGCTGGCTTTGAACCTGAGATCCTCCTATCTGAGCCTCCCAAGCATGGGATTACAGGCATGCGCCACCATGTCCAGCTGTATTAATTCTTTATATGGAAAACTCAGTCATACAGAGTATTATTTATTTCCTTGAAGGTTTTATAACAGATTTTAATTTTAGGAGTCATCAGAACTTAAGCCTACATGTCTGACCTTATTAAAAAATTTGACTGGAATGTTAAACTCAGTAGCTTTTATTTTCTCTCCTGTGTTATATATTTACTTGTAATACTAGCCACCACTTAAAAATGTGTTTTTTGTTAGTTTTTTATTACTGGGGATTGAATCCAGGGGCATTCTACTTCTGAGCTACACCCCTAGCCCTTTTTTTATTTCTTGTTTTGAAACAGAAATTGCTTGCTAAATTACTGAGGGTGGCCTCAAACCTGCAATCTCCTGTCTCAGCCTCCCAAGTGCTAGATTATATGTGTGCGCCACCACACCCATCTAAAACTTTAAACTGGATCTATAGGGCACATGTATAGTCCCAGCTACTCAGGAAGCTAAGGTGGGATGTTCACTTGAGCCACCCTGAGCAACATAATGGCACTCTGTCTCCAAGAAATAAATAGAATTTGTTTTCCACAAAATATACCCTCTCTCCCTTTCCCTTTCAAAACTGGTTAGTCTTGAGCATGGAAATTAAGTGAAAAGAAATTATTTTCTTAAAAACTTAGAGAATAGAGCTGGGCGTGGTGGCGTACACTTTTAATCCCTGTACTTGGGATGCTGAGATAGGAGGGTCACAAGTTCAATGACAGCCTCAGCAAGTAGTGAGACTCACAGTAACCTAGCAAGACACTGTTTCCAAATAAATAAAATCAGGCTGAGGGTGTAGCTCAAAGGTAGAATGCCTTCAATTCCCAGTATCACCAGAAAAAAAAAAAAAGATAGAAATTAAGAATATAATTTTTAGATATTTTATATTTTGATAAACATTCTCAATGTCTGTTAATTATTTTGCTTGCTTTTTACATATATTTATTTTCATTGGACATTACCTGATATAATAAACTATTTTATTTCTTGTAGATCAGTGATACTGTAAACAGTGCAAAAACTGAACATACAGCCTTGAAAGGAACTTCAATGAAAAACAAACCAGATTTCAAAGCAACAGATTCTAATGCCATTTTACATTCATCCTTGGCATCAAATGCTTCTAATCATAATAGTTGCATGGCGGATATGCTAAGGAAAAATGAAGGTATAAGGATGACATTTTAAATAAACCTAACCCTTTTTATTGACATTGGTAGGCAATTTAGAGTTACTGAAGAAGTAAATGTTATTGAAGAAGTAAATGTTATAAGATTTTGATCATCTTTTCCAAAAATAACATATATACCATATTAAACCTAGTTAGAATGAGGTCAGAATACCAAGTAGGCACTTACCTGAATAGTATGACTAGTTATGAGTATTGGATTTAAATGAAAAACATTCTTAGATGACATTTAAGGTTGGCCCAGTGTGTTCAGTGTCATTATCTCTTTGCTTTTTTTTAGCACTTTTAACTTTGTGAAATTACTTATTTTGGGTAGGGATTTTGTCTATCTTCTTCACTTCTATTTCCCTAGCACCTAGATCTGTGCTTGGTAAATAGTTGTCACTTAGTAAATATTTATTTAGCAAGTAACTCGATTTTCCTCAGAAACATAGTTTAGTTACAAGAACTGTGGTTTAGCCCATTGTGTTCATGAGTCTGTTTATGATTTGGTGATATTTATATTTGAATATTATTATGCTGTTTGATATATATTAAGCATTGCCTCTGATTCAATATCTGAAATTATTTTATAAACCTCATTCTGATATATCCCTGATATAGGAACATGTAACTTTAATTTGAAACACTCATGATAATTGATATAAATTGAATTCTTTTTCAGTGGTTCAAATTTAACAAAATGAATATTTATTTTATTTCCATATTTCTTTGCTAGATAATACTATTCCAGGAAGATTTTTTTTTTTTAATTTTTTTTTTTTTTCGGTACTGGGGATTGAACTCAGGGGCAATCTACCTCCGAGCTATACCCCCAGCCCAATTTTTTATTCTTTATTTTGAAACCGGGTCTCACTAAGTTGTGGAGTGCCTCACTAGGTAGCTGAGGCTGGCCGCGAACCTGGATCCTCCGGTCTCAGCCTCCCGAATGCTGGGATTACAAGCGTGCGCCACCACGCCCGGCTTCCAGGAAGATTTTTAAAAATAATTTTTCTCATTGCATTTTCTGTGAAAGAGGAGAAAGTTTTTTTGTTTTATTGACTTTTTTGATTTAATGAAATTGGCTGGTCATATTAATAAAAGTTTGATCCTGCACTTCAATTTAAACTTCTTATAATGATTTTCTATGTTTGTTTTACAAAGAAGTTTATACTCTGAAAACAAATATAAGCTTTGAGACTTTAGAATCATAATGCATTCTATTTATTTATTTATTTATTTATTTATTTATTTATTTATTTTTGCGCTACTGGGGATTGAACTCAGGGGCATTCTACCTCTGAGCTATACCCTCAGCCCTATTTTTTATTCTTTATTTTGAAACAGGGTCTCACTGAGTTGCAAAGTGCCTCACTAGGTAGCTGAGGCTGGCTGGGAACCCGAATCCTCGGGTCTCAGCCTCCCAAATGCTGGGATTACAAGTGTGCGCCACCATGCCCAGCTCCATAATGCATTCTTAATCCTAGATTGTAAAGCAATTTGGATAAGATTAATACTAGGCAAGTGGTAAAACCAGAGTGATTGTACCACAGTGCCTGGCACATCATGGACACTGAAAAGTGTCATGGAACTGCTACCCAGTTTCAGGTTGACAGGAGTTCGATTTTTTTTTTTCTCTGCAGTTTGGAGTAGCTGCTGAAAGAGTGTTTCAGAAAATGAAGGGATAATATAATTAGATATTCTTGTGAAAGAGCTCTCTAACCTCACCGTCAGGAAGAAATACAGTAAGAAGTAATTGAGAGACTTTTGGGGCTTCTTTTAGGATTCTAGGACTTGCATAGAGTCTAAACTAGGGGGTGGCATGGATTAGAGAAAATACATCATTGAAGAGACTTTCAGAAAGTTATATTTATTAAACTTGGCAACTATGAGAAATAAAAGTGAGTTAACTGTGATTCCCAGATTTTTGACTTGAGCATCAGAATGGATAATGCTACTCTCCATCAAGACAGAGATAGCAGAAGAGCAAGAACAGATTTGGGAAAAGGTTCAACTTTGTACTTATGAGGTTCAAAAAGGGAACTTTTTGGGGAAAAGGTTCAACTTTGAGGTACTTGAGGGGATACTGATGAAGATTTTTAGTAGGTAGTTGTATGCTTAGGTCTGGAGTCTAGGAGGCAGTCCTCAGCTGGAAATAAAAATTTAGAAATTAAGGGTATCTAAAATGTAGGTTCCACAAGAGCAGGGGCCTTATTGACTTGTTCACCGCTAAATTCCCAGCACCTGGTACAGTGCCCAGGACATACATATTTGAGACGAATGATTCATGATGGTGTGTCAGACACAGAGAAAACATACAAAAGGAGAAGAAGAAGAAGAAAAAAGGCAGCTTAGGAACACAGGAATATAATATGTCATTTCAAGAAGAGAAACTAACTGAAGAGATTGAGAAAGGGGGCCCTTAGAGGATTAGGAAAAAAACAAAACACTGGCATATTTTTTTCTCTATAGACGGACATCAGTTTGTGTTTATTTCTGTATATCTCTCTCTACCAGATGAGAGAGTTTGTGGGGCATGAACCCTGTCTACTTTGCTTCACCATCATAGAATCAAGCACACTGTCTGATAGATAGTAGATCCTTTAATATTATAGAATGAATGAATATAAACTATGGAAAGGAATATGTGGCTGGGCGTGGTGGCGCATGCTTATAATCCTACTACTTGGGAAGCTGAGACAGGAGGATTGCAGGTTCGCAGCCAGCCTCAGCTACTTAGTGAGGTCTTCTATAGCTTTGTGAGAGCCTGTTTCAAAATAAAGAATAAAAAATAGGGCGGTGGGGGCAGGGGGGAGGTAATGTGGAAGTGGAATGCCCCTGAGTTCAATCCCCAGTGCCACAAGAAAACCACAACAAACCAAAAAAGGAATATGTGGCCAGCACTGTTTACATTGCAGAAAGGTCAAGTAAATGAAAATTTAAAAGTATCCCATAGAAATAATGGATGTTTGCCGGGCATGGTGGTGCATGCCTATAATCCTAGTACTTAGGAGTCTAAAACAGGAGGATCATAGATTTGAGGCCAGCCACAGCAACTTAGGGAGACCATGTTTCAAAATAAAAAGATAAAATAGGGCTAGAGATGTAGCTCAGAGTTAAGTGCCTCTAGGTTCAATCCTTGGTCCCCCCACCCCCAACAAAATCTAATGTTTGCCAGAGCCATTTCAGTAGAGTAGTGTATTAGAAACCAAATTTGGGGGAGGCCAAAGACATAGAAATTTCTCTGAAGGAAATTAGTGAGGCTTCGAAGATGGTAATGGGGGGAGGGGACTTATGGGTCAAGAAAGATGCCTATTTGCTTGCTGGAGAGACTTGATGATGTTTGGGGGCTGAGAACCAAAAACTACTAAAGAAGAATCTGAAAACCCTGAAGAGATAGGAATAATAGATGAATGAAAGTCTCAGAATATGGAGGAAGGAATGGGAGCTAGAGCATAGGAAGACAGATGAAACTTCCTTAGGAGAGGCTAGCTCATCCTCTGAAATGAGAGAGAAGACAGGAAGGATGGGCAAAATCTTAAGTACATTTCTAGTTTGGGCAAAAGAAGGCAGAAAACAGGGAATCCATGCCTGAAGCTTATTTTTATTTTAAAATTTTTTTGTAAAGTGCAAGGCAAAGCCATTTGATTCATGATTTAGTAGAAAGGTCAGTGTTTAGAATGGAAGAAGAAGCTGAGAAGTTGAACATCCACTGTGGGCATAATGTACTTTTTTTCCTGAACATTTTATGCCTAAAAGTTAATTCATACTGATGCTATTCGCAGGCTCTTGTTTATGATTTTGAAACTGAAAGTATCAAGAAATGTATGATAAAAACAGTAAGACACAGTAATTATCTGTAGGAATTATACTAATAATTGACCTTTTTCTTTAAACTTAGGCCCTCACACTTCAGCAAATGTAGGTGTACTAAATAGTTGCCTGGACTTAAGAACAGTAATCCCCGAAACTTCGGTGTCCAGTACTGTTTCCAGCGCACAAACTATGGTAACCCAGCAGACCATTAAAACTGAATCATCCAGTACAAATGGGGCAGTTGTTAAAGATGAAACTTCACTAACAACATTCAGTACCAAATCTGAAGGTTTGAAATGTGTTTCACATACTGTATTTTGAACCATATATGTATATAAACTCATCAAAATATTTGTCTTATATGGGAATTGCATTTCATCTCGGATTAAAAAATATGTAAGCAGATAAAGCATTTCACTTGAAATCACTATATTAAATATTCTCTGCTGCTTTACATTAAATATTTATATTTATACACGCTGAGATACGAGAGTATATCTTCCCTACCGTGAATAAATTCAACAATTTTTTTTCCTTAGAAAAAATTAGATCTAGGCTGTATTAACAGTTCTCCCAGCTTGATTGATTTCTGATTTTGTAAATTCTTATACTTTTACAATAGGAATTGTGTTTCATCTTTGGTAAACACTCTCTGCAGTCCAGCTAGTCATCAAACCCTTATGAGAGTGAACTTTATGAATTAGAGTGAAAGGGATCATATTTCTAATTATTATAATTTTTCTCCCTCTGGCTCTTCCCATTTTTTTTTAATTGTAGTAAGATGCACATAATATGAGACTTACCATTTCTATAATTTTTAAGTATATGGTATAGTGGTATTAAATACCTATATATAATTGATAGTTATGTTTTATGTGTCTAAGTAATTATATAAGCCTTAATTGATTAATTGTCTGATTTTTAGTGGATGAAACATGTGCTCTGCCTGCAAGTAAGATCAGCCGTGTAGAGACGCATGCTGTCGCGGTGCCATTCGCTGTAAGTACATGGCCTGGTGGTGATGCATGTTTACAGAAGAATTTTGCTTCTAAATGCTGAGCAGCTTCTAAACAAATTCATAAAAAGGTTCTCAGGTCTCACTTAGTAGCTAGTTTACATAAATTTAGAAATAAGGGGTTGACTAGGAAAATGATCATAATTTGATGTTTAATGGAAAAGCTGATAAATAACATATATGCTCAGTCCCAATTTTGATAGAAAACACACATGATGCATATGTGCACACACTTACAGGTACCCCCCCACACACTAAGGCACTAGGTGATTCTCCCCACTTGGAGGCCCACAGATAATTTTGACTTTCTTCCTTATGCTTTCTGTATTTTTCTATAAGGAAATGCATTGCTTTTCTAATCAGAAATACGTATGTGTGTATATATATGTAATACACAAATTACATTAATAGTTAAAAGATAAGATGTGTTATTGAACAGAAAAACTCTGTTTGGACTCTGTTCTGGCTCTTTTTTAGAGCACAACAGAATATTACAATATTGAATTGATATACATTACTAAAATAGCCCAGTAATCTCTGACATTGGGTTGTTTTATGGAAGGCCAAAGTTGATCTGCATGTTACTGAACTTAAAATGCTAGGAAAGTACCTCACAAATGCACCAGGATTGTCTTGATTAGAAAAATATAAGGAAATACATATATATATATATATATACACACACATACATAATATATGTATATATATATGTATTTTTAGTTTTTTTAAATTATCAGTCATTTCAACTTTATTAAGCTTGATCAAGAGTTTTTATTTGACCTAATGTTTTCCTTTTAGAATCTTTAAGAATTATCTGTGGTTTAATTTTCTTTCAATTTTTTGGATTGTAATCATGTATTTACCTTCATCGGCTTCCACCGTTCCAGAACGTTAAGTCCTAGTGTTCTTAGATTCTTCTCAGGGAAGGATTACTAAAATGAACTTTTTTCCTCTTGAATCTGTTACAATACATCAGCCAGAATTGTATTGGTTCTTTCCGTTGGAGCCAGTTGTTTTATAAAAGTTGTTGAAGAGAGTTTTTACAACTTTAAAAAGTAGAAACAGGTTTAAAACTATTCCTTTTTCTAACCTTAAAGATTCTTCTAGTTAGTTCACGTTGTCATGTGTGATAGCTTAACAAAAAATGTGAATGATAAGCATGTACCTCTGCTGTTATATATTTAAGACAGAAATAAATAACTGAAGTGCACATTTGTTTTGAGCTTCTGGAAACAGTGTCTCATTTATAAGAAGATGGCTTAAAAAGGTTAGTTCCAGGGATAAGTATAATTCACTTATCACTAAAAGTAGCTTAAGGTAGAGGAAGTTTATTTGTTTTTAAAGCAGGGTAAAAAAAATTAAAACTGTTTAATCTATTCCTCTTAATATATACTAAAGTGTATTCAAATTGCATTTTAGTTTTGAACATTTTTTCTCCTTTTAGGTTTGGAGAATCACAGGTATTTCAAGCGTAAAATTCACTGAATTTTTGCTAGTTGTTTTTGAATCTAGAAAAAAGCCAGCTTGGAATGAATTTTCCTTTGCTCCATTTGGAGCAAATTGTAATGTTTCACTAAAGGGATTACAGTTTCTGAGAGGGTCTCTGAAATGACAGTGTTCTATAAAACAGCTGGCATTTTAACATATCACTGATTGGAAAGCATGCTAACTCCAGCCAGCCAGGTTGATAGTACAGAACTACTGACTCGGAGAATGCCTGTCACTCCCCATGTTTGAATTGGCATCCCCTTTTCACTGTCAGTTGACCTAATCTGTTAAGACTTTATTTACTCATGAGCTATTAATGTTGTGGTGTTTACCCATATACCTACTTGTAGATCACTGCATGGATTTAGTAAATCTTGAAATTTCTCATAGGCTCAGTAAGAGTCTTCATAAATCTTTCTTTTCTCTAAAATTAGAAAGAGATTCCTTCAAATCCAGTGGCCACAGTGAAAGCAGGAGAACGACAGTGGTGTGATGTGGGAATTTTTAAAAATAACACAGCTTTAGTGAGCCAGTTTTATTTGCTGCCAAAAGGAAAGCAAAGCATCTCAAAGGTAACTGTTGATGTATTTTCTTATAAACCTTGAGAGTGAGATTATTTTTTAACCCTGAGACTCATTCAGGTCACTTGAATGAGTAAAATTGGGGTATACCTACAATCTATAATTGAGAGTTCTGTATACTTAGTTATCTTGTATTCTTTGTTAAGGCTTTTTTAATGGAATGTATCATAAGCATGTCATTTTAAAAGATCTTATACATTTATGGAATTGGACTTCACATCATAAAAATCCAGTCTGACCAGCTAAAATGAGGATTTTTTGGAAATGTCTTCAGTGTTTTTACTCAGTGTGTTTAGAGAATGGAACATTGTTTCTTACTGAGAAATATTTTTATTTCTGATTTTGCAATTTAAAAAATTTAAAAGCCCCTGAATGCTATTGAATAATTTTCTTTTGATTCTGAAGCCCCTTAAAGATGCATTATATGAGCTGAGCATGGTGGTGCACGCTTGTAATATCAGTACTTGAAAGGCTGAGGTAGGAGGATTGCAGGTTCTCAGGCAGCCTCAGCTACTTAGAAAGACTCTCCACAACTTAGTGAGACCCTGTTTCAAAACAAAGAATAAAAAATACGGCTAGAGGTATAGCTTAGAGGTAGAATGCCCCTGCGTTCAATCCCCAGTACCAGAAGAAAAAAAAAGAGATACATTATATGAAACATTAACCCTCTAAGAATTATTCAGTAGATAACAGCTCTAAATCATGTTGGACTAATTTCTTTCTTAGATGGAGGATTGTGGGAGGGATATAGCCAAGAAAATAGATATTTACTTTGATTCTCCAGATCTTCTTAAATTTTGGACAATATATGTTGGGGGTCTCTAACCCAAAAACCTGAAATCCCAAATACTCAAAAAGCTAAAAATTTTTGAGTGTCCACACTTGACCTCATATGATGAGTAACATTCAAAACACAGACACCCTAAAAAATTTGTACAAAATTAATGTCAAGTTGGGCGTGGTGGCGCACGCTTGTAATCCCAGACTTGGGAGGCTGAGACAGGAGGCACTCAGGGTTGCAGCCAGCCTCAGCAACTTAGTGAAACCCGCTTCAACTTAATGAGACCCTGTTTCCAAATAAAAAATAAAATAGGGCTGAGAGTGTAGCTCAGAGATATAATGCCCTTGCGTTCAATCCCTAGTATCCCCCTCCCACACACAAAATTAACACCAGGTTATGTGTATAAGGTATACAGGAAACATAAATGAATTTTGTGTTTAGACTTGGGTCTTATCACCAAGATATCTCATGATATGTATGCAAATATTCCAAAACCTGAAAAAGTCTGAAATCCAAAACACTTCTTATCCAAAGCATTTTGGATAAGGAATACCCACCTGCATATTATTTATCATTGTATTTTATTTCCTCTAATATTAGTCCTGGTATCCTTTTTCACAGTGAATTTTTCTGATCTTGACAAAAAGAAATTCTGGTTAATAATTTGTTAATATTATGCCTAAGGAAATTTCTGGCTGTGGTTGGATGTTATATGTAAGGATATATGCATATCTTCTTCTGTTTTTGTTTTGGTGGTACTGGGGATTGAACCCAGAGGCATTCTGCCTTCGAGCTATACCCCCAGTTCGATTTCATTTGTTATTTGGAAATAGGGTCTCACTAGATTGATGAGAATCTCACTAAGTTGCTGAGGCTGTTCTTGAACCTGTGATCCTCCTGTCTCAGCCTCCCAAGTACTGGAATTACAGGCATGTGGCACTGTAGACATATCCATATTTAAGGGCCTATTAGCTACCTGGATTTTCTTAAAAAAAAAAAAAAAAAAAAAAAAACATAAAAAATCTAGAGCTAATAAACCTGGATTTGAATCACTAGCTCCAGCACTCAGCCATGTGAAATGGGGCAAACCACTTGTTTAACCTGTTTGAGACTCAGTTTCCTCATCTATAAAGTAGAGAAGACATAGCTTTTTTTTTTTTTTTTCCCTCGGTACTGGGGATTGAACGCAGGAGCATTCTACCTCTGAGCTATACCCCCAGCCCTAGTTTTTATTCTTTATTTTGAAACCAAGTCTCACTAAGTTGCGGAGTGCCTCACTAGGTAGCTGAGGCTGGCCGTGAACCCGGATCCTCTGGTCTCAGCCTCCCGAATGCTGGGATTACAAGCGTGAAGACATAGCTTCTTAAAACTAGGA
>PVLC010015209.1:22488-37891 GCA_004027655.1 Graphiurus murinus
CGTGGTGGCGCACGCTTGTAATCCCAGCATTCGGGAGGCTGAGACCGGAGGATCCGGGTTCGCGGCCAGCCTCAGCTACCTAGTGAGGCATTCTGCAACTTAGTGAGACTCGGTTTCAAAATAAAGAATAAAAACTAGGGCTGGGGGTATAGCTCGGGGGTAGAATGCCCCTGAGTTCAATCCCCAGTACCGAAAAAAATAAAAAATAAAAAAACTAGGATGGTACATTGGCATTCCCTGTGTCACAGCAGTATTTTGAGATTAGGGAGAATAGGCAAAAAAATTGAAAGTTGTAAATGTCATGATATTTCTCCCTGGAGTATGAAGTCTAATTAGTACCCTGAAAAAAAATACACACACATATATATATATATACATACATACACACACTGGGGATTGAACTCAGGGGTGTTCTATCTCTGAGCTATACCCCAGCCTTATTTTATTTTTTAGTTTGAAACAAGGTCTCATTAAGTTGCAGAGGCTGACCTTGAACCTGCAATCCTCCTATCTCAGCCTCTCAAGTACTAGGATTTCATGCACCACCATGCCAAGTTGTACCTTTTCTTTTGAAACAGTGATTCTCAACTGGAAAAGGCACTTTTACTCTGGATAGGAACCACTGATGTATGGGTTTAATTGTTTCTGTGTGGGAGGATTTATTCCTTGTATGAAAGATGGAAATAAATAAATGTGAACTGGAACCCTAAATGTTTTATTGCTTAATGAAAATTAAAAATTTAGATAATACATTAATCATTCCTTTTCTTTGCCTTTTGTATATATTACATTTTAGGTAGGAAATGCAGATGTACCTGACTACAGTTTACTTAAGAAACAAGATCTTGTTCCAGGCACTGGATACAGGTTCAGGGTTGCTGCAATCAATGGTTGTGGAATAGGCCCTTTCAGCAAAATCAGTGAATTTAAAACCTGTATTCCTGGTTTTCCTGGAGCCCCTTCTGCAGTCAGAATTTCCAAGGTGAGATATGAAGTCAAGACTTCTTGATGCTTTAAATTATTTGAAACTTTGTAGATGAGGTAAATTATGTTTAGAAATTCTTGTTAATGTCTGATGAAATAAAGTGATAGCTAAAACAAGTGACTTAAAAGTTTAAATATATCTTTTGCTAATCACTCATAGTTTTTTGAGTACCAAATTTCAAGCAAAATTATAGCATCCAAATCAAAAAAAGTCTGGGAAATCTGGAAAGTTCATGCCAGAGAATTTTAATAGAATATATGAATTTGGATTATATTCCAAGTCCTTTTCTTCCTTATGGAAGGAAAGATCTGCATTTAGGGAAGAAAAAATATCTTTTAAGATGTTATACGCTAGCTGGGCGTGGTGGCGCATGCTTGTAATCCCAGCATTCGGGAGGCTGAGACCGGAGGATCCTGGTTCGCGGCCAGCCTCAGCTACCTAGTGAGGCACTCCGCAACTTAGTGAGACTCGGTTTCAAAATAAAGAATAAAAAATAGGGCTGGGGGTATAGCTCGGAGGTAGAATGCCCCTGGGTTCCATCCCCAGTACCGCAAAAAAAAAAAAAAAAAAAGATGTTATAGGCTGATATTTAGGTCTTATTGTATTTGTGAAAAGTAGACATGAATAAAACATTGTAGATTCAATTAAGGTTTTTAAAAAATCCACATATTTAACATCTAACACAATTACATTAGCAAAAAGAAGCATTTTGTGTTCTTAAGATAGACTACTTATATAATAAGTAACAGAGAAAACGAGAACATTTACCTGTTTTTCCCTCTTTTCTAGAATGTTGAAGGTATCCACCTTTCCTGGGAGCCTCCAACTTCACCTTCGGGAAACATTTTGGAATATTCAGCCTACTTGGCTATCCGCACAGCACAGATACAAGATAATCCAAGTCAACTTGTGTTCATGAGGATTTATTGTGGTCTTAAAACATCGTGTATAGTAACTGCCGGGCAGCTTGCAAATGCTCACATTGATTACACATCCAGGCCTGCCGTTGTGTTCAGGATATCAGCAAAGAATGAAAAGGGATATGGACCAGCTACACAAGTTCGATGGCTTCAAGGTAACAATAGAAAAACACCTTTAAATTGATTTTTTTTTAACTGAAGCTGTTGTGATGATGATTATTTATTAGTAACTGGTTATGAAGATTTGTCATTTAAAAGAGTATTCTCTGACTGTATTTCTAGCAGTTATGAATTTAAATTTGTAAGTTGTTCTTAAAATGTATTTGCTCAATTCTAGATCCAAATAAAGATAGAAAAGAAGCAAAGACTGAAAATTAGTTATGGGTTCTTCCTTACACATATAGCTCTTTTATAAAGTAAAATTAAGATAAAAGCTAGAAGGCTTCATTACTCCAAAATCTTTTATAAAGGCTATGTAACTCAGTCATCCTAGAGTTATTGAGATGATTCTAGTAACTGGCTGTTGTACACTTTGCTGTCTTAGATAGTAAATGTTCTCTACATTATAAATGCCCTGTCTTTGAGTACTTCCTCTGACTCTATTCTACATGAGCGGTGGTCCTTTAACAACTATCTTCTGTTGGATAATATTTGTGATACTAATTTTAGTAGCCGTTTGATTCCTTTCTTTACTTATAGTTAGCATAAAGTCTAAATTAAAGAGAAAGGCAAGTTCAGAAAATCTGCTCTTGAATTTTTGTTATTTTCCAAGAATCATGGTAAGACACAAAAAGAATAATGGGTATTCTTGATTTGTACCAGGCCAATGTATTTGAATATATTTTTGGCTAACACACTTAATTTACCTGCCCTTAGTTTCCTCATTCACAGATGAGGAAGTTAAAAAGAGGTTACCATTAAGGTCCCTTTCAGCACTGAAATTTTTTATTTTCATCAGACATGGAGTATATCCCTGAATATTTTCATGTGTCTCAATGGTTCTAACTTTGCTTTTGCTGAAATTAAAACCTTCATATAATTTAAAATTCAAAATTAAAGTAAGTTCTACTGCAGAAAGAAAGAAGCACCTTGACAGGACACAAGTTTTGAAATAGTGTTTTAAAACATTTGTAAGATTTTGTAAATGCTCTAGATGTTTTATTTTTGCATCATTTTTACCTCAAAATTGTATAAACGTTTTTACAACAGAAATATAAGCATTAGACAGCTAACTCAGGTTCATTACAACCTTAAAGATGCTAATAAATATTATGAACACTCTGCTATGGTAATTTGTTTTAAACCTTGTAGGAATTTCATGGTTCCACTGCCTATTCAAATCTAGAATGAAAATAGACAGAGCAATAATTGCAGAAAAGATATTTCAAGCTAAGAGCTGCAATAACTGCAAAGGCACAAGTCTATCTTTTTAAATACCACATAACCTTATGCCAGTTTAGGTTGACTGAGTAGCTATGTCCTCAAAGTTTATGTGTGATATTCCCAGCAAAGATGAATTTAATTGTGCAGAATTGATATATATATGCGTGTTCCAGTTACTAATTTAAAATGTATAGAATATTTTAATATATAATTTTTGTAAAGAACTGGGATTTTATACAGTATTTGTAATTAATGTGTCTCACTAATTAAGTTTCTTTTGAAGAAAATATGCAAACTGTTAGACACATAATGAGTAGTTTCCGAACTCTAAAGATGAAATAAATGCACTACGATGGTGTTATTAGAATACCTTTTTGTGGCTATAGGAATCCTTAATCTTTAAATGTATATTTTACAATGTTTACAAGGAGCTTCTCTGGTTTGTTATCCCAGCAACTCCCTTGGTAAGAATTTCATTCTGTGTTTGTTTAATTCATATGCTTTGCTTTTGGCATATGCTTGCTTTTTGCACTAGTAGAATTTTAACTTACCTCATTATTATGTTTGTAATCATTTGTATAGCTTCCATAATGTGTCTGATATAGGCTAAACAAATACTTAACCAAAGTTAAAATAAATGGTAAGCAGTTTTGCACATATTAAATGCTAGGGTTTGTTGTGTATATGTGTGTGCTTAGTTATAAAAAGGGTAAGAATGGAAAGTTATAGTAAGTGTATGTTTCAAGCCCAAATATTTTAATGATCTGTTTGCTTTACTAGTAGAAAAATTCTGGCTTTTAACCCCTATTCTCTGCATTAATTAGCAATCTGTATCCTGAAACACTTCTCTTAATGACAAAGAATAATAAGTTGATTTAAAGCAGAGTAGAACATTTGTTTTAAATATATGCATTAATACCTACTTAGTGTTTGACTTAGTTTACTTTGCTTATGTACCTGTACTGTTCTAGACCAGGAGGTGAATATGAACTGTGGTTCTGATGTATGACTTACTTCTTAGAGAAAAGGGCAAGGGATTTCTTAAAATAATAAATCCTTTTACTTTGAGAATTATCCCAGATTCTTCTTCTTTTTATTTATTTATTTTTAATTTGGCATTAGTGTATTAAGCACCAGTCATGCTTATGTCTCTGATAAAGGATTGGTGGCTGTAAGGTGCCATTAAGAAATCACTGTGGCTTTGACATTAACTGTTTATAATATAGAGATCTTATTGCTATATGTTCATGAATAGAATAAATTGGGTAAATAAGAGGAAAAGTACATTTAGCTTCTTATGATTTGCACTTTTTTTTTTTTTTTTTTTTTTTTGCGGTACTGGGGATTGAACTCGGGGGCATTCTACCTCCGAGCTATACCCCCAGCCCTATTTTTTATTCTTTATTTTGAAACCAGGTCTTGCTAAGTTGCGGAGTGCCTCACTAGGTAGCTGAGGCTGGCCGCGAACCTGGATCCTCTGGTCTCAGCCTCCCAAATGCTGGGATTACAAGCGTGTGCCACCACGCCCGGCTTGCACATTTTCTAAATGAAGATCCCTTTGTATAATAGTGGGTTGTATCATGAATTTATTTTTGTGGTGCTGGGAATGGAACCCAGGGTCTTAAGCATGCCAGGCAAACGTTCTTCCACTGAGCTATACCTCCAAGCATAGGCAGGTATTTTTCATAAGAGGATTTACACTGAGTTAAATTATTTTCTTTACTCTTCCTAGTCCAGTAAACAACTCAGATGTAACAAGACTTTGTGTCACAGTACTGTTCTGTGCTCTGTAAAGTTGGTTCACATAAAAAAAAAAATGTGTTTGATGTCGTATGCTCTTAAAATTATGTTTTCTAAAATATGGTATTGGCTTTATTTTAGTTTAGTAAACTATTTTGGCAGTTTAACAAAAATAGGGTAGGGTATATATAAACTCAATTTTATATGCATTTAAAAATTGTTGCATGTAAAAGGAAACTGCCCCATAACCTAATACATAAATATCACCAATAGGAAGGTGGAACTATTGATTCATTATTTCAAAGACTTGTAGACAAAGTTTCATTCTGATTACAGATATGGTCTACTATAATTAAAGAATTTTAATTTATAAAAACCACTTGTAACATTGGATATGAGGAGATTATTAGTATTTAAAATTACTATAGTCGGCCGGGCGTGGTGGCGCACGCTTGTAATCCCAGCATTCGGGAGGCTGAGACCGGAGGATCCCGGTTCGCGGCCAGCCTCAGCTACCTAGTGAGACACTCCGCAACTTAGTGAGACTCGGTTTCAAAATAAAGAATAAAAAATAGGGCTGGGGGTATAGCTCGGAGGTAGAATGCCCCTGAGTTCAATCCCCAGTACTGCAAAAAAAAAAAAAAAAAAAATTACTATAGTCATCTGATTATAAATGAAATAGGTTGCAAAGTGGACTTTGTCTTTGGCCAGTTAAAGAGTAACCATTGTGTTTTCTAAGACCGATTCTAGGCAGTTTTATGTATCGTATACCAATGATATATAAAATAAAGCACCTACTCTAACCAATTAGAGATATTATTTATTTTAACTACATGAAAGAAAAATTAGTGATGGCAGAGTAAACCTGTAGAAACGTTAGTTTCATATAATGCCTTTGAATTAATATAGCAGTCTCCAAATTAAGATGGACTGTGTCTAAAACTTGTATTTAAATTAGTTGATTGTGGTTGGGAATCATTTTCCGCACAGAATTAGAAAGCCTGTTTAACCCTTGTAACTGCATTAACATGCTTGGAAGTAAAAATGGCAGATGGTTCAAAAATATCATCTAAATTTGTTTTTACCTCTTTATCTTCTGTGTACTCTTTTTTTTTTAAATTATTATTTGTGTGTGTGTGTGGTTCTGGGGATTGAATTCAGGAGCATTCTTCCTCTGAGCTACACCTTTAGCCCTTTTTTATTTTTTGTTTTGAAACAGGGACTTGCTCAGTTGTCCAATCCTCTTGTCTCAGCCGCCCAAGTATTGGGATTACAGGCGTGTGCCACCATGCCTGGCTTTATTTACTCTTGAAATTTCTTTCTTTTATGCTTTTCACCCTTTTCAGTTCACAGTAGCCAGACTTCTGACCTGCTGTACCATCAAAGTGGTTCTAGCAAAGGTCAGGGATAATCTCCCATTCAAAATCCAGTGATGTCTTTCTTCATACTTAATCTTGTCACTTGAGCACTCCCTTGGCATGTTCACATTTTTCAAGTGTCTGTGATGCTGTGTTTTCTCTTTTTCTGCACTGCCTCCTGTCTGCAGTCTGAGTTTCCACACCCACATGTTTGTGTGCATTGCCAGCCTGATGAAGTCTTTCCTGACATACTCATCTCCAGGTAGATTTGACTGCTTTTTTCTGTGCCCCACTGTCCTTTCCTGACATACTCATCTCTAGGTAGGTTTGACTGCTTCTTTCTGTGCCCCACTGTCCTTTGTTAGATCCTGTGTTAGCAGTCAAAAAACCATTCGCCCTTATTCATTACCAGCGTCTCTCTTCTGCTAGATGGGAGGTCTTTGAGGCAGAGACTGGGTCTTTCTATCTCTTCCATACTGACCATGTAGCTGATACCTAAGTGTCTTAACAAGCAAGTAAATAAAACTCACTGTTATACTTCTTTATACTTCCACTCCCCATTTTCAAGTCAGGGTCAGAATGGGAGGGGGGCTCTGAAGGGAAAGAGATTTAGCAGATTTAATAAGCCTCTAGAGGAAACACAAACTCTCCAGCCTTCCCAAGAGAAGTTCTGGGGTAAATAAGGGATTTAATATAGAGGTCTATAGACCTCAAGGGGAGATCATTGATTTGAAAAGAACTTAGCATTGAGTAAGATCAATGGACATTACCAGATTATGACTTTTCACACTGGATGATCAAAATGAGGTAAAAACCTGTCAAAAGTTAGTCTCTTGTCTGACACTAGACACAACTACCTATTTACACCTACGGAACTGCTAGAGGATACAGACACCAGGGTTACAGCTGCACTGGATTCTATTACATATCAAAGTCAGGTCACTGTTGTCATCTGTAAGCCTCTAGAACAAGAGATTCTTACTCTAAAGGAAATAAGATGATGTTGACCCACCGCCCTCCCAGGCCTCCTAGGTACGTTGTGAGTACTGTACCTATGTATTTCTGTACTCCAGATAGGCCTGGAAAACATAAATGACAACATCCTGGGAGAGAAGCAATAAATGCTATAGGCTGAATGAAGAAAGAAAGGGCTGTGAAATCTCAGGATACGCAGCCTTCTTGTTCAAAATAGATTTCCATATCTCATTAGTGTCAATTTTCTTCTTTTCTGCCCTCTGTAGAAGTAGACACAAGACTGTTCATTTGTGGGGCTGTTAATCTCAGGATTGGTCATCCGAAACTAAGCATGAGGTTTTTTTTTTATATCTTGGATAAATTGAATTGAGCAAGGGCCTGCTACTTAAAGGTTGTCAAATTCAAAGTCTTGCTACCACTCCTGCCAGTACCTCAGATTCAGTTCTGAAGCCCTTGCCCTTGGATAGAGAGAAGGCTAAGAAGTCATAGGGATGAGGTATGAGAGCTTACAGAAATCTTCCTTATTTACTGACTTTATTTTGCTGGTTCAGTAGTGTTTAAAGAGTGCCTAAAGATGTCAGGGGTGTCGACATATAATCTAAGATAAAAGTACAGAAATTATAAGTTGGTGGCATATCAGCTCTAACAGAGAAGGAAATGGACCTCCGTCTTGCCCATGCCCTTATGGTCTCTTTATCACCTAGAGACAAGAAGCTAAAGTCCTGAGTATGAGAATTGAGGAAGTATGAGTCCTGAGTATGAGAATTCCTGAGCATGAGAATTGAGGAAGGCACAAGAGCTCCTGCAGGTTAAAAATAAAGTTAGCAGTTGGGTTTTGTATTGTTTTTGTTTTCATTTTTGTGGTGCTAAGGATTGAACCCAGGGGCACTCTTTTTCCAAGCTACACCCCCAACCCTGTTTTATTTTGAAACAGGGTCTTACTAAGTTGCTGAGGCCTTGCTAAGTGGCTAAAACTGACTTTGAACCGGTGATCCTCCTGTCTCAGCCTCCCTAGTTCTGGGATTACAGGTGTGTGCTGTCACACTCGGCTTAGTATTTATTTTTAAACCCTGTCCCCTAGCAAATTGTGGTCCAATAAATGTCCATCTCTGTCCAAAAGGATTTATCCACTCCTCCTCCTATATGAGATAGAGTAGAATCTAAGAACTTAAGTGGTCCCTCCTAATTTCTCTTTTCATATCAGGGAGAGGACAAGAGGCTGCAAGCAGAAGACTTACCACCCACTAAAACAGAGCATAGCAAGCAAGGGTGGGAAGAGTTCTGAAGCTCAAGCTGCCTGATCCAAAATCATCCTGCTACCAGTCCCAGTTTATTACCCCCTGGTGGCATTGTCCATTCCAGCTTAAATGTGGATATGATTCTAGGTCTTTTGGCTACGTAGGTACTTTTTAAGTAGCTACAGCAATGCCAGGAACTTTCTGGTAAGGTGGCACCCTCGTGTTAGACCCAGTTGAGGAGAGTGGACCTGGAGAATACACATTCTATTTCACTGTTCCTTAGGCTGGCCGTTTTTGCTGGACCTGGTCTACCCCTTACACCAGCTCCTCAAACAAGACAGTAACTTTAGATTGCCCTGTTTGGGTATGTAGAATAGCTTAAATATTTTAAAATCTATTTAATTTTTTTTTAGAATTTCTCAATTGAATGCCAACGTTTCTAGCTAATTCCCTGAGTCAGGAGAAATTGCTCCTTAACTGTCTTAACTCTGTAAAATGGTACCAACAGTCATGACCTTGGCAAAGACACAGTTGCAAAACTGTTAGCATTTTTATCTAGCAAGGTATATTGTATGATGGCTCTTGATTGTTTCTCCACATTGATCAATTGATCAGTTGTTACTGATGGATTGGTACTGATCAATATGGAGAGTCGAGAGCTGCCATATACCTTCCACATTACTGGAATACTTAATACATAAATGCATTATTAGGAGAATGTGCCAGAGGAAATCTATACTTTCGAAAATCAAAGTAAGTCAGTAAGGAGAGCTGGGCATGGTGGTGCACTCCTGAAATCCCAGTACTTGGAAAGCTGAGACAGGAAGATCACAGGTTCGAGGACACCTCAGCAACATAGCCAAACTCCCAACAACCTAGCAAGACCCTGTTTCAAGAACAAAAAATAAGCCAGGCATAGTAGTGCACACCTGTAATCCCAGGACCCGGGAGGCTGAGACAAGAGGATTGCAAGTTTGAGGACAGCCTCAGCAAGTAGTGAGATGCTCATCAACTTACTGACACCCTGTTTCAAAATAAAAAGAAAATAGGACTAGGGGTGTTATCTCAGAGGTAGAATATCCCTGGGTTCAATCCCCAGTATGTATAATTAATTAAAGGGGGGTGTAGCTCAGAAGTAGAATGCCCCTGGGTTCAATCCCCAGTAAAACACACACACACACACACACACACACACACACACACACACACACACACTAGAGAATTCAGTAAGGAGGTGGTGTCTTGACAGTTTCCTTTGGGATTTGCATCACCTATAATTTTATTATTTGCTTGATACAAATAATTATACCCAGTGAACAAAGCAATCAATTAAACAGCCATGCCAGTGACTGCAAGCCAGTTTGGAAGAGCAATAAATACTGCAGTCTTACTGGATCTTGACCCTGTGCGACTCTAGTTAACTTCTGTGAGGAATGGCCCATGCTGTTTTGTTTTTCATAGGATCAAGTACTTCCTCCCCATTATTATCATTGGTTGATTGCATAGCAAAACAAGGACTGAAGTATCAGATGTTTCATCTATGCTGATGAAAGTGTATATTGCATAACCTTACATCTTTATTTAGCTTACTATCTTTAAAATATTTGTTGTGAAATAATACATACAAAAGTATATAACTGTATATATTTGGTTTAAAGATAAAATGATCATACATATATCAATCTCTGGCTTAAGACCTAGAACATTCTCAGCTGCCTAGAAGCCCCTCCTCCCATTTGTCTTCTCTCCATACACACCGTATGAGGTAACATTCTTCTGGATTTTCTGTTAACAACTCCCATGTTTTTATTTGTGGCTCTATTATTTATGTATGTAACCCTAATAAAATGTTTAATCTGTTTTTACACTATGTAAATGGAATCATGCTGTATATATGCTTCTGTGACTTTTTTTTCCAACATTGTTTTTAAAGTTTCCAACCATGTTTATTGCATGTAACTATTTCACATTTTCCCACTACTGCATAGTATTCCACAAAAATTTTCACATTTTATCCACTCTTCTATTTGAGATTTGAATTGTTTTCAGTTTTTTGCTATTACAGACAATGCTGCTATGAACATTCTGCCCAGTAATAATGTAAGCTTCGTGTGGGCAGGGGTCATGTCTGTTTTGTTCTCTGCTGCATTCACAGTGTCTTGAACAATGCTGACCAAGAGCAGATGCTCAATAAATATTTGAGGAGTGCATAACTCCTGTACTTGTCTCCTTACACATGTGTGCAAGAATTGCTCTAGGATCCTTAAGACCCTTTCAGGGGGCATCTGAAACTATCAAAACTATTTTTATGATAATTCTAAGGCATTATCCTTTTTGCTTTCATTTTCCCCCAAGATTAAATATTTTCCAAATGTATGATAACATCATTACTCTCGTAGCAAGTCAAGTGTTTACTTGTATATCTTTGTTTTAGATAGTCCCCTTTTTAATTTCTAATGTGCTATTAATAGATATAACTCACATGAACAACAGACCTTTGAGAACTTAGAGGTTATGAGACCAAAAGTTTAAGAACTGCTGCTCTCAGAAGTGGGTTTTCCCTGGTTTAATGCCAAATTGTTTTCTAAAGCATTTCCACTGGTAGGGGTTCAGACCTCCCATGACTCCATATCTTGGCAAACACTTGGTCTTGGCTGTCTAATATTTGCCAGTTGGATGGCTGTTATATGGTATCCCATGGTAGGTTTAATTCACATTTCCCTGATTGCTTTTTTTTTTTCATATATGGTATCTCTTCTGTGAAATACCTACTCATGTCTTCTGGCCATTTTTTGTTAGGTTATGTGTCCTTTTTTCCATTGATATGATTTCTTTTTATATTCTGGATACCACCAGTTCCTTGTCAGTTAAATCTGTTGTACTATTTCCTCCCAGTTTATGTATTGTCTTGTGTAGTTGTATTGAATGTTGATCAGCTTGGAGAAAATTCGTATCTTTCTAGTAATGTGTCTTCTCATTCAAAAACATTTGTGTATTCTGTTTATTAGGTCTTTGTTAATGTCTTTCAATAAACAATAATTTTCCCCATAAAGGGCTTTATGTCTTTTCTTAGATTTCTTTATAATTTTATATTTTTAATGCTATGGTATATTTTTTAACTGTACTTTCTGATTGTAGCAGAACATAGCTATTGTTGCTATGTCTAGATTTTAGATCTAGCAATGTGCTCAAATTGTATTAGTGCTAATAACATGTTTATGTCCTTTTGAGAATATATATCATCTGCACATAATTGTAATTTTCCTTTTTTATTCTCATAGCTTTGAAAATTTTCTTCTATTTCTGCACTCACTAGGACCTGTAGTACAATGTTGAAAAGAACTGATAGTGAATAAATATCCAGTCTTAACCCTGACTTAAAGAAAATACTTTTAACATTTCACTGTTCAGTATTTTTTTCATGAATGGCCTTTATTAGGTTAAGGAAGTTTTCTATTTCTAGTTTGCTAATAGTTTCATTATGAATGGATGTTGAATTATAATTTTTTGCATCTATTTTAATTGTTTTTTCCTTTAAAGCTATGGTAGTTGACTTTTTGATATTAAATACCTTCAGTTCCTAGTATAAATTCAACTTGGTCATGGTATGTATGTGTGTTTTAATACATTGCTGGGCTTGATTTGCCAATATCTTATTTAGGACTTTTTGTCTTGATTTGTATTTCTGTTATCATGTGCCAGAGAAAATAATCAGTGAGATATCATTTTTTCTTGACGTTGTTAGTATCTGCTTTCTTTTGGCTTTATTATTGGATGCATATTAATTTAGAATTGTTCTATCTTCTCTGGTAAACCTAACCTTTTATAATTCTTTTTTGTTGTTGTTTTTGCGGTACTAGGGATTGAACTCAGGGGCATTCTACCTCCGAGCTATACCCCCAGCCCTATTTTTTATTCTTTATTTTGAAACAGGGTCTCACTAAGTAGCTGAGGCTGGTCGCGAACCGGGATCCTCTAGTCTCAGCCTCCCAAATGCTGGGATTACAAGCATGCACCACCATTCCAGGCTCCTAACCTTTTATAATTCTGTAGTGACTTGCTGTGATTTGTTACCTCTGTCTTTTTTGGTACTCTGTGTTTTGGTTAGTCTTTTTCTTGGATCTTTCTTTGGCCTTATGTTTTAAGTTTGCAGGAGACATACCTAAAAGATAAAGCCAAAGAGTATCTGTTTTTTTAACTAAATAATTTAATCCATTTATGTCTATTATTACTACAAATATAGTTGGATTTGCTTCTTAAGTCATCATAAATATCTGTCCTGTTTCTTGTTCTGTTCTATTTGTTCCACTCTGCCTGACCTTTTTCATTTTCTTGAACTTTTTGGACCCCTATTATATTTTTTAACAAATCTTATTCTGTGTGCAATCTTTCATTCTTTCTTCCATGCTTCTCTTTCTTTCAACATCATTAATTTTTCCTGTGAATACCAATATTGAGTCTTTGTGGATGATTCAGTCTCCTGTATTTTCTCTTCTACTCAGTATGCTGCCATTTTCCTTTGAGTACTTGGTGTCTTAAATTTATTTTCTTCAGCAAGTAAGAATGAGGACTGAGGAATATAGCTTAGAGGTGGAGGGTTCTAGAAATATAGCTTACAGGTAGAGCACTTGCCTAGCATTCGTGAAGCCCTGGGTTCAATTTCCAGCACTGCAAGAAGGAAAAGACATGACTTGAGGCATAGACTCAAGAAAAAGTGACTTGAGGCATAGACTGAAATAGAGATTCTTGAGAGAATTTATTTGCTCTGCCAGATACCCAAAGGCTATCAACCTGAGACCACTTTAAATTACCAGTGATGATTTCAGGTAATACACTTTGAAGAATGGCCTGGGTGGTTGTGATGCATGCCCCTCCACCCAGCACCACAATCAAGACAAGAAAAGTTCTTGCTGCCCACTTCTCCAGCTGGCTCTGTTGAGTCTAGCTTAGGTAAGCCCTAGCTACTGCTCCTAGCTCAAGGTCTCCAAGATCTGGAGATTTTTGGGGATTGTTACAGTATCGAGGCTTTTTTACGTAGAAATAAAGTCTAGATTAAAATTTTAGTTTGACCTTATGTGAGTAGGAAGCATGGTACTTTGTAGTCTCTCCAGAATTATAGATGTGTAGTCCTTTCCTTTACTTTGCACTGTCTTGCAAGGTAGCACTCCTATGGTGTGGGAACTGCTACTTGCAAAGGTGGAAAATACAGAAAGAAACCAATTTTTTAAAAAGCATACTCTTCTTCCAAAATTAAGAATGGCTGTCATTTCCTTAAATAGCCCAAATATTACTCCTGTGTGTTCTTTTAAGCTCCTTGGTGTACTGGTCCTAGATGAAACACACTTTGTTATGCTTTGTCTTTGCCTACCAACTTGTTTTCAACCAACTACCCAGTGTTCAAGGTTCAGAAATGTCTTTCAGATGCACTCCTAAAACCAGTACATGGCCATTAAGTTTCTATAGACAGCACCAGCACGTATTTTGCTGACTTCATTCTGATTTGATACATTAACATTTGTTCATGTTAACGTTAGTAACAACGCAACCACACATTGCTTTGCACAGGTATCTAAGTTTTGTCCTATTATCTCAGAGGTGGAACACCTACAAAAACTTAAATATAATCTATAACTTTATAATAACAAATTATAATATAAATTAATATATAAACTTGGGATTATGGTTTCCAACCTATTTTAATGCACCTGTGCTATTCAGAGTGAAATATTTGCAGAATTCAAAACTTGGGACTTAATGCATATGTAGTGCAAAAGGAAGCAGTCTCTAGAGTAAGGTCAGGGAAAGGTGCCACTGTACATTAGGCAAACTTTTACCTTTAAAGGCACTGGCCAGCAGCCAGAGAAATGAACCCTTCCCAGTGCCATCTGTAGTTTATGATTTGAAGGGATTTGCCTTAAGAGTTTCACAAATCCCTAAAATCAGGATACAAAAAAGAATATAGCCTTGAAAGAACTACCTAAGAGGCTACAGTAACCCACAGAAAGGCTGTTATACATCTATTGAGTTTTGGGTGGTGGTACTTTCTGTGTTTGATAATTAGCACAGGGTTCTTACTTAAAAAAAAGGGGGTATGTTTTGAAGGCCATGGCAGGATAGGGAGAGGCAAAAAACTCGGCAAAAGGAACCCAGAGGGGTCAGAGTTGGCTGGACGCAGCAAGCAAGAGGGGGCTAAACTTGAGGTAAACAAAGGTAACATTTCTAGCTATAAAAGAAACCACAAGCCAGGCGTGGTGGCGCATGCTTGTAATCCCAGCATTCGGGAGGCTGAGACGGGAGGATCCGGGTTCGCGGCCAGCCTCAGCTACCTAGTGAGGCACTCTGCAACTTAGTGAGACTCGGTTTCAAAATAAAAGAATAAAAAATAGGGCTGGGGGTATAGCTCGGAGGTAGAATGCCCCTGAGTTCAATCCCCAGTACCACAAAAAAAAAAAAAAAAAAAAAGAAACCACAAATTAAAACAGTGTTTTTCTGACAGTGGAGTACACTTCCCAGAAAAACATGAGCACACTATAATGACTTAAGTGACCCTAATATTTAGGGTTAATACATATAAATTATATTAACTTATATAAAATAGAAATTGCTGAGCCGGGCGTGGTGGCGCACGCTTGTAATCCCAGCATTCGGGAGGCTGAGACCGGAGGATCCGGGTTCGAGGCCAGCCTCAGCTACCTAGTGAGGCACTCCGCAACTTAGTGAGACTCGGTTTCAAAATAAAGAATAAAAAATAGGGCTGAGGGTATAGCTCGGAGGTAGAATGCCCCTGAGTTCAATCCCCAGTAC
>PVLC010015210.1:0-37911 GCA_004027655.1 Graphiurus murinus
GGAAACAATAATACTTCTTCCTGAAGTTAAGAGTAAGTTTACATTGGCACTTGTGGTTAAACTATAAGTCACTTAATTCCAATGGTGCTGTGTGTTTTTAATTTGCTATCATTCTTCACTGAGTTCCCTAATGTAAGCATTCCTTATTATTATAGGCTTTATCCTCAACACAGATATGCCCTTGGATTAAAAGGTCACATTTTTAAAGCAGAGAAAATACAGATGTTTCCACTTGCTCATTTATATTACTCCACACAGCAATGATATTAGCCTTTTAGCAGTACATGCCACATTAGCAATCTGAATGTTTTTTGAATCAAAGCTGAAATTTGTAGTGGCTCTAATGTGTAATGAAGTTGCACATTTTTACTATGCATTCATTCAAGCATATGGGTTTTATAATTGAACTCAAGAGATTGTGTTTTGGATTCACTTCTGCTCTAATAAAAATGTACATATACCAATGCTTCTGTCCCATTTGGAGACACAATTTGATACAGTCTGGTCATCTACTATAGAGTATAGATACGGTTTCATTCCTCTGTTGAAAAAATAAAGTCATGATAACAATTATGTAAAATAACTTTACTAAATAGCAAATAGTTGATATTATATATATATATTGTATAATTTTAAAAGAATTACACAATGATATGAACTACCAGTGCTCAGAACAAATATCATTGGAAAAATATGCTTAATATTTTTAAGGAGACATGGAATTTAAAAACATTGACTTAGTTCTAGTGTTATTGTTCCTTATCAACCAAGCTTCCCAATAAATGTTTTCATTCAGATGAATGTTTAGATTGTGGAATTTAGGCATGTTCATATTACACTCAGAAGCAAGTATTTCAAGATTTTACTCAAAATGCTACTTTTAGAATGTTCTATTTTCATTGCACTTAAATACAGTTGAATCACATCTACCACAGGATAGAAGTCTAAAATTCATTAAATCATTATTTATTTATGTATGTATGTATGTATGTATGTATGTATGTATGTATGTATGGTACTGGGGATTGACCCAGTGTTCTAATGACAACTTAGTCATTGTCTTAAAGAAAATGGTTCCTTCAAGTCAGATATGGTGGCATATACCTGTAATCCTAGTACTCGGAAGCTGAGAGAGGAGTACAGGTTTGAAGCCAGCCTTAGCAACTTAATAAGACCCTATTTCAAAATAAAAATAAAACAGAGCCAGGGATGTAGCTCGGAGGTAGAATGCCCCTGGGTTCAATCCCTAGTACAAAAAAGAAAGAAAAAAAAGAATAAATGGTTTCCTTGAATTAAAAGTATAAAATTCATGTTTTTTCTTACTTGCTATTGAATTGTATAAAATATGCAATAAACATCTAAAGTCTACTCTGCTTTTATAATTCAACATTCCCATATAAACTCAAATTTTCCATATTGGCTCTTTTGGGTTAGTACCATGTTTTGATAGGGCTACCTGTATCCAAAACCTGCTTCCTCCATGTTCAACTCCATCTCCCTGCCCTACACCCACCGCACGATAATGACAATAGACATCCTTTAATTGCTCAGCAACTATTTTACTCAAACAATTATATTTATTAAAATAACCAAATTGATTTTATGTCTATAAGAAAAGACATTTTGAAATCTATATGCTCCTTGGTCAAAGGTTATGTCAATAAAATACTCAGTAAAGTGGAGATTTGGAAATCATCCAATTAATTTGATCAATAGAGACAAACTCAATATATTAAATCTAAAAGGTTTTTTCCTCTTCTGAATTACTATCTGCAGACTGCATTGATACAATTAGCCAGATAATCACGACATCTAACTGCTGTTGGTGTTCCCTGGTTCACTCTTTAGTGTTAACAAACAACTGAATACATGGCAGATTTCCTCAAATTGGTGACTCTCTCTCTCCAGTTATTGAACAGTTAAGAAGCTAAAAAGGAAATATGTGTTTTAACTGAATTATAAAAAATTACTCTAATGAACTTCTTGATTTGAACATAACAACACAAGAGATAATCTTAACATTATAGATTGCTTTAATATCAATATACAATTTTGAGCTGGTTGTGGCGGCCCATGCCTATAACCACAGTACTTGGGAGGCTGAGACAAGAGGATTGCAGGTATAAAGCCAGTCTCAGCAACTTAGCAAGGCTCTCAGCAACTTAGCAAGACTCTGTTTCCAAGTAAAAACTAAATTAGGATTGAGGGTGTAGGCTCAGAGGTAGAATGGCCCCAGCACATAAATAAAATTTTGACTTTAACATTTCCATCAATTGCAGAGATTTGCATGAGAATTTTAATACCATCTGTTTAAGCTGATTCTAAATTTCACTTTGTTCAGGATTTAAGCAGGAATTCACAGAACTGAATGGCAAATCAATTTTAAAATGTTGACTTTATGGCTATGACAGTAACTGGGTATTTGTCCATCTATTCTCAAAGGTTTTGAAATACTGACCATAGAGAAGTCTCTCCGTGTCTTGTTTTAAGATAAAGTCCTGAATCATTTGAGGTCATGTTTTGTGCTATGTGCAAATATAAATGATATGTAATCAAGAGTTTACTATTATTCTATTAATAATTATATTTTCCTAGAGAAAATAATTTTGCCAGGGGACAAACTAGAAAAAAATGCCCACTCACTTGGATCAAGCCATAAGCTGTTATTATATTCATGTTCAGAGAAAATATTTGGATATTAATTCACCATTTTGGACTCTTTGGGACCAAAATTTTAAAAATCAGTTAAAAGGGGATTAATAACCTATTTATGAATGTACCAATTAATGTATGAAATATACTAAATTTCATGGAGTGCCTATACCCAGAAAAATCTGCAAATAAGAAGCAAAAGAGAAAGGCGAGTGCTGTTTTGCATGTATTCATGACACTGTGCTATTATTTTACACATTAAGCTGATTTGTAACTATTGAAAAAGCTGACCCATTCCCAGAAAATGAGAGTGCCTAGCAAATATAAGGAAATCCAATATGAACTTTCTGGACCTATTAATGTGCTGACTAGCTTTGGATGCCTTCCTAATTACTTCTTAATGTTTTGCACAAGTCATCAAAACCTGCTAATACATCTTTCTAGTGCATGATTGGCTATAAATATGCAAGTTACATATATAAAATTTTAAGATACAGAGGAAATACGCATCCTTTAAGGCCAAGCTATTTAGCTCCATAAAACTACTGGAATTTGTGAAGTACACATGATTCTTTTTTTTAAACTGAATCCAATTTTTTTGCCTGTTTTCTGTTTTTACATTTCTGCTTTGTACCAGAATTATGTCCAAAAATACCATGTGAATCTTCCATCTGTTCTCTTTTAAACTTAAAAGCAGTTTCCTTAATGATATTTAGAACCTGTTAAGTTATACAGATATCTTATTTTCTTACTTTCATAATGTTTGCCTCATATATACATATATATATATACATATATATATATATGTATATATATGTCAAAGCTCAATTGGTCTGACTGCTAGGTACTTACCAAGATTTTTAAAAAATAGTTTAAGAAAGAAACTACTCTTAATTTATCCCCGAATAAGGCACAAAATTAATTTGATATTTAGAAAAATATTTCTGAATAACAGATATTTTCCATTTTAACTATTGGCCTGATTATGGTACCACAAGATCTAGAATCACTAAAATTTAGGGAGAAAAGAGTTTCTGTGACTTAGAATTTTCAATGCATTAAAAATAATTCCAATATTAAGGAGGCTAAGACAAGAAGACCCTAGGTTCGAGGCCAGCCTCAGCAATTTATCAAGACCCTCAGCAACTTAGTGAGACTCTGTTTCAAAATAAAAATAAAATATAAATAAATAAAATAAAAAGGACTGAAGGTATAGCTTGGAAGTAGATTGCCCTTGGGTTCAACTCCCAGGATACCCCTCCCCAAATAATAACGAACCAGAAATGATTAATTGCTCAAAATATAATCCAACATAATGAACCAGAGAAAAATACAAAAGAAAATTAGATTTATAACTCAATTTAAACCCCACACTTCCTGCTAATATTTATTGAAATAGGCACTGTAGATATATAGGTCAGAAATCAGGCAGAAAAGCAAGTATTACAAACAGGGACCACTTAGTGGAGAGCATTAGTTACTTGGGTTGAAAAGTCTGAAAGAGCAAAGAGTGGAAGATGATATCAAGAGATCAGAAAGCTAGGAAGCAGTCAGCTTGTCTCCAGCTGGAGAAACTCAATATAGTGTTCTTGGAAAGAAACATACACATAAATGCTAATTTAGTTAAAATTAAATGGCATTTCAAATGAACATGGCAAATAGTTGAACTCTAAATTTTGTTGGGATGATTGATAAAACCTTCCCACACAGCAAGCACACACACAAAAAAAATTCTTGGTGGATTTCTGACTTACATGTAAGATAAGAATTATTTTTTAAAGTGAATATATGAATAAGGGCATAACCTTGAAATCAAAAAGATATTACTAAAAAAGGAACAAGCCTCAAAATTTTTCTCTAAGAGAAAAAAATGGATACATTGGACTATACCACAATATGCAAACAAGCAAAAACTTGTCAGAACAGGACAGGATAGCATAATGTTTTAGGAGGAAAGAACAGGAGCCAATGGTTTGCTTAGAACTTTGGCTGAGAAACTTTATCCCTCTGGGGCTCCCTTTCCTCACATAATAGGGCTTTAATGGCATCTACTTCGAAGACTCATTCTGATGATTAAATAAAATAATCCATGTGAAGTACTTAGCACATTGCCTAATATATGGCAAGCAATTAATGATAACTAAACTTCCATTTTCTTATTGAGTTACTAAAGTTAATTTTAAAGATAAATTGCTATAAAACTTATTACTTATTACACCTTTTTAGAGTTCTTAAGCTTATTCCACACCAATACTTGGAGACTAATCAAAGACAGTTTCTTCTTTATATGTTTGCAATGACTTTTCTTTTTTTTTAAAGAGAGAATAAATTTTCACTCAAAATCTTAGTTATGGAATAGAAGAAAAAATGGGTTAGTTTTCAGAAAAATAAAAATAAAAATAAAAATTTCTGTGTCCTAAAAATAGTATCAGAGTGAATAAAAAATTATGCTAAAGATACTATACTAATTCCTAAATCAAAATAAAAGGTAAAAAGTATAATAAAACTAAATATTTACTATGTACTTATTTACTAGATACTATTATAAAGACTATATAAATTAACTGCATTTAATCTTCCCAATACCCTTTATAAAATTGAGGTTGTTGTGCTCATTTTATAGATGAAGAAATTTCTGCATAAAGAAGTGAAGTAACTGAAAGAAATTCTATGTAGGAAAGTAATATGGACTAGAATTTAATATAGGCAATTTAACCCCAGAAACAGTGATTTTACTTATGATGAAGTAACAATAATTTTGGAATCTTATTATTTTATTTTTTGGTTGTTGTTTGTTTCTGTGTGTGTGTGTGTGTGTGTGTGTGTGTGTGTGTGTGGTGCTGGAGATTGAACCCAGAAATATTATACCTCTGAGCTATAACCCCAGCCCTATTTTATTTTTTTTATTTATTTATTTATTTATTTATTTATTTATTTATTTATTTATTTATTTATTTATTTATTTTGCAGTACTGGGGATTGAACTCAGGGGCATTCTACCTCCGAGCTATACCCTCAGCCCTATTTTTTATTCTTTATTTTAAACCGAGTCTCACTAAGTTGCGGAGTGCCTCACTAGGTAGCTGAGGCTGGCCGCAAACCCAGATCCTCCGGCCTCAGCCTCCCGAATGCTGGGATTACAAGCCTGCGCCACCACGCCCAGCTCCCTATTTTATTTTTTACTTAGAAACAGAGTCTTGCTAGGCTGATGAGTCTCACTACTTGCTGAGGCTGCCCTCGAATCTGCGATCCTCCTGTCTCAACCTCCCAAGTACTGGGAAAGTACTCCCAAGTACTTTTTTAAGTTATTGTTATGATAAGGCAGGAGAACCCCAATGTAGCTCCAGAGGTAAATTATCCTCTATGATATGGGATTTTGAGAAAATATCAGAAACAATACAAAAACTCAAACCCTCACTAACCCAATGTTTGAATTGCCATTATAAGAGAATAATATCTTGGGATTTTAAACTCATGTCATCTGTAAATCTATTAATAAACTTTATAAACAGTACATCAGCGAAGGGATACAGCATAAGTTGTACCAGATTCTGCCAATCCATTCTGAATAGATGGAAACTAAGCTGAAGAAATAAATATGCAATGAATGGTTTCAGAAATGAAAGAGTACCTGCTAATCATGAATTGATTGTACCAGTAGCATAGTTTTATCAGTAGTCAACAGTCTCCACAGTATTGGCAAGACCAAGATGCTATGGTGACAACCATGCATACATTTGTGATGATACAGGAAAGTAGATATTCAGATATTACCTTTATTTATTCAGTAGCAACTTACTGATTCTATAACAGATAAAAAATAGTGATTGGCCATTCAGACGAACTTATACTCCCATAGAAAGGTCATAGTCCCATCTTTAACTGTTTTCTTGGCCTGTTTGTGCTCCTGTAACAAAATACCTGAGGCTGGGTAATTTATAAAGAATATGAAATTATTCCTCATAGTTAAGGAGGTCAGAAAGATTAAGATGCCAGCAAATCCAGTGTCTAGTGAGGACCCATTCCTCTAGATGACACAATCTAGGTGTCTTCACATAGTGGAAGGGGAAAAAGGGGCATAAAAAAGATAAACTCCTTTTTGTGGAGCCCTTTTATAAGAGTATCTAACAACCCTATCATGAGCACAGAGCTCTTGTGACTCAATCATGAGGAAAGCCAACTAGTGTTGCATTGAAGACTGAGCTTCAACATGAAATTTGGAGAGGACTAAAACATTCAAAACAGAGCATTCTGCCCCAGACCCCCCCCCCCAAATTCATCCTTATTATATCAAAAAATACATCTGTTCCATCCCAACAACCCTCCCATTGTTAATTCATTTCAGCATTAACTTTAAATCTGAGTGCAAAGTCGCATCTACGTATCATCTAAATCAGATATGGGTGAGACCTAAAAGTATAATTTATCCTGAGGCAAACTGCTTCTCAGTTGTGAGCCTGTGAAATCAAGTGAGTTATGTGCTTCCGAAAACACAGCGATGGGGCAGCACAGAATAGACATGCCCATCTCAAGAGGAATTAATAGGAAAGAAGAAAGGGAAAAAAGTGCTGACCAAATCCAAAATCCAACAGAACATACATTAGGGCTTAAAGATTGCGAACAGTCTTTGACTCCATGTCCCATATTCTTGACACACTGCGGGAGGGAGGTTGGGCCCCAGCCCTGAGGGACGCTGTCTCTGTGGCTTTGCGGGGATATAATCAACATTGCGTCTCTCACAGGAGGCTGGAGTCTTCTCCCCACTGTGCTCCCAGGTGGCAGTTGCAAACTCTTGGCACTGTAGTTCTGAGATCACAGCCTCACAAAGCACAGCCTGTGGGGATCTCTGTCACAAGCTTTGGGATGTAGGGGAGGTGGCCATGCTTCCAACATTCCTGCACTCTGGGCACCTGCAGAGTTAGCACCATGTGCAGCTGTAGTTTACAGCCTGTACACGTGGAGCAGTAGCCCAAGCTGCACTCAAGGAATGCCATGTAGGAATGCAGGACACAGAGAGGGCAGCAGCCCTGGGCTGTAGGAAGGCAGTACCATGGGCACCCTGAGCCTCTCCCTTAGTACTGTGCTGCCTTGAGGCCTCGAACTCTGGACCTAAGATGAGAGTAGAGGGAGCCTTGAAGATCTCTGAAGAGCATTCAGTCCATTCTCCCATTCTTTTGTTGAAGAGCACCCCACTTTCTTTATCCATATTAGTCCTATCAAAGAGTTACTTGGTAATTAAACCGTGCCCTAGATTTACTCTCCTAAATATACCATTTTATTCTTTTCATGGCCATATAGAGGAATTCTCAAATATTTCTGTTCTATTTCCCTTTTGATTATAAATTTTGTTTTTGACTTGTTTTCCTCTCGCATTTTACTATAAGCAGTCAAGAGAAGCTATGTGGCACCCTGAATACTTTGCTTAGAGATTTCTCCTGTCAAATATCCCATTCACTTTTCTTAGATTGCCCCTTCCACCAAATACTAGGATATGGAACCAATTCACAATTCAGCCTTTTTTTTTTCTTTTATTTTGTTGTGTTTTGAAACAAGGATGATCTTTCTTGCAATTTCCAGTAATATACTCCTTATTTCTATTTCAGATGTCATCAGAATGGTCTTCACTGTTCATACTTCTACCAATGTTCTGTTCACAGGCACTTAGGTGAGCTCTAAGACGGAGGCGTTTTCTCCACCTCTCTCCCTTCTTTTGATGCCTCACCAGAATCATCCCAACAGAACTGCCCCTAATACTCTATCCCAGCTTTCACTTCAAAACTGTTTAGTCTCTACCTCCTACCCAGGTTCATGACCACTTCCACATTTGTGGTATTTGTTATAGCAACATCCACTTCACACCCAAAATACCAAATTTTGGTTTAGTACACTTTGTGCTTCTCTAAAAGAATAGCAGAGACTATGAAAAAACAATGTATACTAGTTTTCCATACTAATGTGCATATGTTTCAAAGGATAGCCACCTAATACATATATATTTAACTAATTTGTATGAATAAAGAAATAGACAAAGATAAAAACCTAGAAAATAATATTGTACTAAATATAATCCAGAAGATTTTCATCATCCCCAAAGCAAACTCATCCTGTACAAATTAGCAGTCCCTTTTAATTTCTCCTTCTTCTAAACGTTGTTGACCACTAACCTACTTTCTAACTTTGTAGAGAGTTTCATATTCTAGATGCTTCATATAAATGGAATCACACAATTTATGTCATTTTATTCTGGTTTTTTTTTCACTTAACATATTTGAAAGTTTTGCCCAGGTTTGTATATATTAATATTTCATTATTTTTGGATAAACAATAGTCCATGGTTTGGTTATGCCACATTTTTTATCCATTTGGCATTTGGGTTCTTTTCACTTTGGCGCTATTATGTCATGAATCCCTGTTCACATTTTTTATATATAAATATGTTTTCTCTTCTCTTAGTTATATACCTAGAAGTGGAACTGCTGGGTCATATGTGAATACTATATTTGACTTTTTTTAGGAATTGCCAAAATATTTTTCAAGGCAGCTGCACTATTTTTTAATTTCTTCACCTCTTTGCTAACACTTGTTATTTTACATCTCTTTTATTATAGCCATCCTAGTGGGACTGAAGTAGTAATTTATTATTTTGCTTTGTCTACCTAATAGTTAATGATTATGAGCATCTTTTTGGGCTTTGTCATTCTTTTTTGGAGATATGTCTATTTAAAAACATTTCCAATATTTAATAGGGATATTTGTCTTTTTATTGTTGATTATAAGAATTTTTATGTTCTAGACTAAATTCTTAGTAAATATATGACTTGCAAATATTTTCTCCCATCCTGTAGTTTGCCTTTTCATTTTCTTGATGGTATCCTTTGAAGAACAAAAATGTTAGGTTGTGATAAAGTCCATTTTATCTACATTTTCTTTGGTTGCTTATCACATCTATAAAACTACCACCTAATCTGAGATCATGAAATTTTCTTCCAAGAATTCTATAGTTTTGTTCTTATGCTTAGATCTTTGGTACATTTTTAGTATATTTCTTTGTATGATGTGGGGTAGGGATCCAACTTCGTACATTTGCATGTGGACATTCACTTGCTTAATACCTGCACAAGTCTAGGATTTACTTAAAAATAATCCAAGAGATGGGCATGGAAAGAGTGGGTAGGTGTATAAATTAAAGAACATTAGCTATATGTTAGTAACTTATGACACTAGGTGATGTAGGCACAGAGGTTCTAAAAATATTTTGTTTTTATATATTTAAAATATCAAATATGTAAAAACTGGAAAAATTAACAAATTTGTCCCCTACACACACACCATAGGACAGTTGGGGTTAGGATTAGGGCAAAGTAAGGAGATGACTTGGGTTTACTTTTCCCGTGTATAAGTACTATCCCAGCATATCTCAGGAAATGGATATATTTTTTCCTACTCCTAAATCCTAAGAAAAATAAGCCAAAAAAAATAAGTAATAAGAAGACAATGGAGAAGAAGAAAATCTTCAGGAAAACAAGGGAAAAGCATTATAATTCTCATGTATGATTTAGAGCTTAACAATCAACATAGGGATAGTATATGTTAGAAGAAATTGCTGATGTCAAGTAGAAAACAAGAGCAGGCAGCAGGCAGGGCTAATATGGAAACCAAAGGTTAAATTTAACATCCCCAGGGGTCAGCTGCTCATTCTCAGGAGCACATTAGAGAGAAGTAGTTCTGATCTGTTTGATCTCACTTGAAGTTGTTATATGTTCCTGGCCCTGCGAGCTGCTAACAGTGAGTCATTTTTATAAACAATATAAACATTATGAGCTTATTCACATGATAAACCATATACGAATTCTATGAAAGATTACCTAAGAAATCATTTGGGGAACTAAAATAAGTCCTTACGTTAGCAATTTTGACATACTATTCTATGTATTGCCATTAACCTTGCTAGAAGAGTTGAATGTTATTTGAATGCTACTTATAACATTCTCTGGCATTTTCCAGAGATGGGATGTGTGCTATAGTACAATTCTTTGCAAATACTTGAAAAGAAGAAAGGAAAATACCTGAAGATGTTATTGTGGAATATTCCAACAAGAATTCAGAACTTGTTTTAAAATTGATATTAATAAGGCAATATTAATTTCAATTACAAAGCCCAAATCAATACAAGGAAAAATTATCTTCATCATTAAAAAGTAAATGAGAGTCATGACACAACTTATATCCTAATGCTTAACTTAAGCTAGGGGACATATTCTTACCAACTTAACTAAAATTACCAAAAAATAAGTGAAAATTTTCTAACCTGGATTATATGTCATGAAAAAAAAAAAAGATCATGATTTATAATAGGCGGTTAATGCTTTATGATCTTTAAAATCTCATTTTAAGAAAGATGATTTATAATAAATGTTTGTGACATTTCAATTATTAAAACAATTGTTGCCATCTATTGTATGTGAGTGTTATTTTCTTTAATATTCCCATCATCTGATTTCCATACCATGCAGAGATCATTTTCACATGTTATCAGAAGGTACAATTCTATGAAAGCCATCCTTTTGCTACATATCACTTTTTTCACATAAAATCTCTGAAACTTTTATTTTGAAAGTTGATTATTATCACAGGTACAAAATTATTAAAAAAATAGTAAATATTTTTTATTTAAGGACTGCCTCAGAATTCCAGGAATTCTAAGGTTATATTCCTAAATATTACCTGGAATTGAAGACCATCATATATCAAGAATTTGGAAGAACCTCCACTATCTGAGTTCTGTTTCGAGAGTGAAGAGCAATTGGCCAAAGTTGCCTTGCCTGGAAGAGCTGAATTGTTGTGCTCCATGGAGGCAATGACCTGAGCAAGGAGGCTTTTAAAGCTTATCACTAAACACTCAGATAGTTAATAGAACTATTCACAGACAGTTCCAGATACCAGGGAGGAAGGAGACCAGGGTAAAGACCAGACTTCCTACATTTCATGGAATGAGAGCTCAAAATATTACTTGGCTGTTATGCAAAAGGTGACCTCTAAAGGGGTAACCCAGTCACCATTGTATGAGGGGCAACCTAGACAGCTATTTTTGACCATCATGGAAATATTTTTAAAAGGAAATAGAAACAGTTTTAAATGGACATACGACATGACTATTTAAATATTGTTATTAATTGCTACTTAAGTATAGAATCTCCAGTCCTAGAGATATTTAAGGAAAGGTTGAAAATTAGTTGTTCTAGATGATGATATTCTTGGTCTGAAGTAGATAGGTCTGATTTTGTGGTATTCCAAAGCCATTAGTCCACAAATCTTTATAAGTCAGAATTTGAGATTTTATTTACTTTTGGCCATAGGCATTTATTAAGATCATTTTATTGTGCCATGATCAAATAAGAAATAAATATGGTTAAACATAAGTCATCTTACAATTTAGATCACAAAAATATTGGGTTTGGTTAAGGCTATGTTTCTCTTCTCTATCTAAGGGCACTCATAGTAGAAGGTTAAAGAATGGGTGGTATGTGCTGGGCGTGGTGGTGCACTCCTGTAATCCCAGTACTTGGAGGCTGAAATGGGAGGATCACAGGTTTGAAGACAGCTTCAGCAAGTAGTGAGACTCTCATCAACCTTCCAAGACCTCGCTTCAAAATAAAAATAAAATAAGACTGGGGTTGTAGCTTGGAGATAGAATGCCTCTGGATCTAATTTCCAATCCCACAAAAACAATCAAACAAAAAACTAAAGAATGGGTGGTATATATGCAAACATGTGCGTAGGTGTGGGTGTGAAAGCGTGGGGGGGGCAGTGCAGGATACAGGGAAGAGGTGGTGTTAAATGTTTATGTCACCCATGCCCTCTTAGATAAATTCTTGCCAATAAACATGAAGTGATACATGGGAACCCGAAAGATTTTTTGTACCTTCCAAGAGAGGACAGTTCTTTCCGTATTAGCTAAGATGAGCTCAGTGCCATTTCTTGGATACTGCTGACATTTTGCAAATTGAAAACAAGCATGGGCAAGCTTTTCTTGTTTTCAAATGATGTTCAGAGTCAAAAAGAGAATGCTGCACCCGCAAATTTGCTTACTTGAAATCAAGGAGCATTTCCACTCACGTGTGTGTGTGTGTGTTACTGGGGATTGAACTCAGGGGCATTCTACCTCCGAGCTACATCCCCACTCCTAATTTTTATTCTTTATTTTGAAACAGGGTCTCACTAAGTTGTGGAGTGCCTCACTAAGTAGCTGAGGCTGGCCACGATCCCGTCCTCCAGTCTCAGGCTCCCCAAATGCTGGGATTACAAGGGTGCGCCACCACGCCCGGCTTCCACTAATTTCTTAAACAAAAAGTTTTGCCAGTTGAATCAAGGTTGACTTGGCAATTTTTTTTGTTTGGCTTTTAATACTCACTGCTCGTTTGTAGAAAAACTTAAAGATCATTTAAGTATATTATACTATTTTGAAAATGTATCGCATTTAACTAAAAACCTAAAAGCAATAATGCTTTTCAGGAATGGAAAAAGAGGTATAATAGTCCATTAGGAGTGGATTATTTGTGTCATTAAGGGGAATCATTATGTGTTTTTGAATGAGAAAACACATTGAAGAAACAGAATTTGATGGTGACTGAACATTTGGTTAATAGTTATGCAGCATACATTCACGAAGAAATAAAGATATGTGTATGTGACTAATAGACAAAAGAGTTTAAAAAAACAAGTTGCATATACCATTAAAACACAATTATTCCTGGAAAACCCATAAGAAGATTTTGCATCAATTTACATTATCATGTCAATACACATTTTTCAAAGATATCAATTTTGAAATATAATATGCTGTTTCTTCTACTATTAAAAAGTTGAATTGCTGCCACTGAAGGATTTATACACCTGCCAGATGCTGCACAATCCTTCAGTCAAAATTCAAGTATCTCAATCACAACCCATATGCACTTCCTTTTCTGTATTGTGAACTGCAATTTCAGCTCCATCCTCAACCAACCATGAGACTTGAAGCATAGCCTACCAATTTACTCTAAATGTGCAAAATTCTATGAGGTTGGAGACTGCCGGCAGAGTTGGGTGTGGGTGACATGATACATCCTTTTAGACACATACACATGAAAGATGCTTGTTCTTTCCTCTTCTCTTAATTATTAAATTAGGCAACAACCCAAAATACTGAAGAATTAGTCTTAAATAAGGAATACTAGGCAGGCATAGAAGAATTTCATGAACAGGAAAACATCCCATAAGGATGAGATTATAGGCATTTATTTTCTAGGTTGAAAAATGAACATATCATCTACACTAAAATTGTCAGCGAGAACTTGCTAAAAGCAGAGAAAAGTATTTTTATATTCATAAAAAGAAAATAATTATATCAGTTTATTATCTTATTCTTTTTTGTTATTCATTCTCTCTCTCTCTCTCTCTCTCTCTCTCTCTCTCTCTCTCTCGCACACACACATACACACACTATAATGAATGGAAACAGCACAAGCCTGGACTGTAAAATTAAGAATTGTGTTGATGTTTATTTGTTTCCTGGGTTTGATGTTATCAAGAAACCATCTTTTATAGTTCATTGTAATTTTTATTTAGCAGGGTCCCACTTTTGTCATGTCTTCTCATATTTCACAGCACCTAAACACTAAGCCTATGGAAAGCCTCTATTAACCTCTAATTTGTGGTTCTAATGTTCTGCAATTTGGGAAATCAAATAATTTATGTGCTATAATTGTGTCCAATGTCAGATAATGGGTACAGGTCTGGAATGGGGGCCTAGAGGGATCTGGGATGAATCGCTGATGAACTTGATAATAGTTTTCATATGACCCTGGAAGAGTCCTTCACCTCTTTGAATTTCAGTTTCCTCTTCCGTAAAATGTGAGATTGGGCTCAGTGGTCTCTACACTACTTAACAGCTCTGGGACTGGTCTTGGTTTGACATGGCAATTTTTCATTATTTATGTTTTGTTTTGTTTTTTAGTTTGCTGAATAAGTTATTTTCTTTTGAAGTATTACTGTATTTTGTTCTCCCAGTTATTGAATGGAAAGACCTTTCCTAAGAATTCAAATATAAAATGAAGCTCAATAAGTAGACAATATAATCTGTCCTTTTGTATGTTAAAACATTCCATCAGTGTCAATACGAAGCTTTACAATAATGTATCTGTAATCACCTGAGTATGTCACATTAAATCATCAATAAATGTTGATGATTAGATGAGTGAATGAACACATAAGCAAGTAGGTCAGGTAGTACCATGTATCAATCAAAGAGCAGGATTCAAATTTTAGCAGTTTTTCTTTGTTTTTATTTTAGTTCCTGGTTTATTCAGTTCACAGCAAAAATATAGATTTTCTAATTTCAAATGTAAATGGTGTTTTCTATCTATGTGGACAGAGAATATTCTTTTGATGGAAGTGAATCTGTGGTAATTCATTTGTAATTTGGCTTTCCTGAATCTCCCAACACTAACACTGTAAATGAAATATATCTATTTTCACATATATATCAGAATATATATATATATATGAATGAAGAATTGACTATCAATGATTAGTGGCTTATTAAAAGGATTTTTAAATTATTAAGTAGCTGTGTGCAGTGAACCTAATTTCTTTCTTTTTACAACTTCCCCTTCTATTACAAGCTGTTAAGCTCAGAGCCTAGATCGTCTAAACAGCAGACTCAGTAACAGTAAATGAAGTGCTGTGAGCTTACATCAGACTAATTAGTCTACAGGATAAAAAAAAAAAAAAAAAAAAAAAGATGGGGGAAGGGCTTGGGAGGACTTTTCAGGTTGCTTTGTGAAAAGCAGTTTGCTTAATTAAGCCAACCACTAATTGTTAAATATTTTTCAGGCATTAACAGAGCTACTCCGAGTGTAATTAAATTTTGATTTTAGTAGTATTTGCAGGGATTAAAGTCACAATCTGCTGAGGCACTGGGGTTAGTTAATATTCACTTCACTGCCACAGCTGTCCTCCATTATAATACAAAGGACAGGAAAAGAGACAGCAGAATGGGGGTGAAGTAATGAGAAAGCGATTCATTCATCTGCACCAGCTCGACACTCCACAGCCTTGTACAAATGGGTCTGAGCAGGATGACACACAACCAGGCATTAAATCCAATTTAATTTGATACAATAAAGGGATGCCTAAGCCCTGTGCATTTTTTATTTTTATACATGAGACTATGAAATGAATAGAAAAAAAGTATATGATTATCGTACATTTCCATCCAAGGAGTATTTCTGGACTTGTAAGATCTACAGAGTCACCAGGATTGTAAATCAATCCCTGCTAAGCCATTTTTTGTCCCAGCTGAGAGGAAATTAACCCTGTAGAAGGTTGTAGTGACTTTAAGTCTCTGGTAAAATTAAGGGTTTTTGTTGATGTTTGTCGTTTGTTCGCTTTTTACTGAAACTGCCCCCAAAAACAAAACAACAAAAACGTCCTTAATGGGATTATATGCTCTTAAAGTGAATAAAGCACAATAACTTCCTCCTCCACCATGATTGACTAGAAATATTCCTACTGCTGACTCATGACATTTCTGGGGTTTTATGTGTTTTGTTTTTCTAATTCAATAACTTTAAGAAATGTCTTTCAGTTATTACACATTCTGGAAAGAACACCACCTCCAAAAATAGGAGTCTAATCTAGAATCTCCTATCATTTTGTGTTACTCTACTGGTAGTAGAGTTTGCAAGATACTCCATAGTCCAGGGTCCCTACATGCATGTGGAGGACATCAGTTGCTCCGAGTATATGCAAAGCACCAGCCTTGGAACTAGCTTTTCAATATAATTTAGAGCCAGCTGTATTATTGTAAGGAATCTAGTCATTTATGTTCTATATTGGGAAAAATCTTTATTTTTAAGTAAATCAACAAACCGGAAGTATTCATAGAGTTTACCTTATATTAAGAAAAAAAAAAGCAGGCCTGGTGGGACATGCCTATAATCCCAGTACTTAGGAGGCTAAGAAGGACAATTGCAGGTTCAAGGCCAGCCTCAGCAACTTAACAAGACTCTGTTTCAAAAACAGGAAAAAAAAAAAAAAGGTCTGGGGGTATAAAATTAAGAATCCTCCATCTGCCATTGTCAGCACCTCTCTATTAGTGGCTTCCATTGTTATAGGGTTGTGAGGTTTTATTGTCCTTTTTGATCTGTTTTCAGGGTTCTTAGATTTGCATCTCTGATTCTGATTTTGGTGTTTTCTCTTTTTGTAAACATAGTCTGGGTATAAGTTATCTCTTTATAGTAACTCTTGTGGTATGGTAGAAATATCCCCAAAGCATTCAATCCTTGTCATTGGATTTTAAACTCAGCTGCCAATGCCTCTTTAATTGGGTACAATAACTCAGCCAGAGTAGTAGTGAGCTTCTTTACTTTACTTCTGGTACACTGCCATGATGCTCTGTGTTTCTCCAATCTGCCATCTTGTCGTCTTCCTGACATTGGCAGTTCTATTCATAATGAAAACAAGTTCAAAGACCAAATGATTTGTATTAGTCAAAGGATCTTTTTGGTAGTCTGCTAAAATTATCATATGGTGCACCCTATATCTTAGTTTGCTCTATAATGAAAGTTACTGTCTGATTGTTTCTACAGACAAAATGAAATGGAAAGATGAATGGATTATATAGGGCAAACATTTTTAATTACAATTAGAATTAATATGGCCATGGCCCAAAGGAACATGTTACTTTTTTTTTTTTAAGGGGCTTAATTTTTTGCTTCACATGAAGCCCTCATTCAGCAACTGGGAAATGATTTCTATGGAATAGGTCAAAGATTTTTATTAAACAAGAATAGTGCAGTATTTAAGGAAGAAATTTAACAGAAAGCCACAAGCATTAATCAGGCAGTCCAAACTGTCTATAAATGTCTCACAATGTCCCAATCTCTTGAGTCTCTAAGCAACTAGAGGGGACAGAGAACATTCTTTCCTCTGCAGGCACTAACTGCACCTCTGCTGTGTGTCCCTTTCTTGTGTCTTCCAGTTTGGAGCCCTCTTCTTGGTGCCTCTGGTGGCCTCTGTCTTCATTTGGTTTGCTGACCCTCCCTTACTCTCATAGATAGCTGCAGTTTCCTTTCAAAACTTTCAATCTTACTGAAGGAAATAGCTTTTTTTTTTCTCCTATATTGTGGGCTTTTATTAAATGAATTAATAAAAAAGATTAAATAAAAAAAAACAGTCCCAGACAGGGCATATTTCTCTGCAGCCAGTCACCACCTACAGCCCCCAGAAAACTGCTGTTTTCTCCATTATTTCTGCTGTAGGCCTTGAAGCCTTCTCTTTACCACTCCTTGGCTGCAGTGAAAGGTACACATGTTCTTCTTTGCTTTAGGATTCTTACCCCAATGTGTTATCCAAATAAGAATCTAAAGATGAGAAACAATAAATCTTCCAATGATTTCCATACATAATACTAATAATTTTCACTATTTCTCTCCCTTAAATGCACAGATAAATCTTCATATTCACTGTCATTGGGGCACATGCTTTTATTCTCAAGATATAGATGGCCAGATGTGTAACATTAATTAACCCACAATTCTGTTTATTGCAAAAATACAACTGGATAATTTTAGGTTGTTGTTTAGGAATGGGGCATTCCATTACCATGTAAAGCACCAACACTAGCTAGCTTACCACACAGCAGAGATAGCAGCCGTGGCTATGGTTGCTAAAAAATAATGTTTCACCAGCAGTGCTGGTGCACGCTTGTAATCCCAGTACTTGGGAGGCTGAGACAGGAGGATCACATGTTCACAGGCAGCCTCAACAACTTCAGGAGGTCCTCTGCAAATAAAAAAGTATAAAAAATTTAAAAAATCAGTTTTAATAAACTGAGCTAGTTATTCGTGGACAAGATTGAATTGACTCTGGTATACACTGTCCAACTTCGTGAAAGAAAATTTCACTTTGCCTATGGAAACACAAACCTCTTTAAGTTATAACTTGCAGTTACAATAATAACACAATGTAAGACAGTAAGCTTATCAATGGAGTTAGCTTGATATTCCAAATCTATTCCAACCAAATCGTGACATAGCACTTTACATCCATAAGGCAGTCAGCAGCCAAGTTGCATCTACCAGTTCTTTCCAATCAAAATCAACTTAGAGGGATAGGGATGCAGCTCAGTAATAGAGCACTTGCTTATCATGTACAGGGTCCTGGCTTTGATCCTCCGGGAGGGAGGGAAGGGAAAACTAGAAATCCCTTCCCCACATTAGAAACTATACATACAACTTTGTTCCACCCTTACATCTGCCCCAAATCCTAAACTAAAACACTATAGCATGGTAGATATTATTTTATTACTATCACATTGTAAGAATAAAGTGAAGAAATAAAAACGATTTTAGTGTAAAGCTGGAAAATAAACTTAAATAATCCAAAGGGCTAACTCGTTTTTAAATATTCTACTCTTCTAAGGATTACTTTAAAAGCTTCATCTTTTTCTTCAACATCATCAGTGAATGTTACTCTATTCCTGTCTAGTAGATTAAGAATACTCCAGACAGAGTTTGGATTACTACTATAGTTTTTTTTTTTTTTTTCCAAATTATTTAGTTCATACCCAAAGTTTACAGTTTAACATTATTAATGTCTTTGTAAATATATATTCATTTTTGATTCTTAAAGTTTTATAAAGCCAGGAGTGGTGGCGCATGCTTGTAATCCCAGCATTTGGGAGGCAGATACGGGAGGATCTGGGTTCGAGGCCAGCCTCAGCTGCCTAATGAAGCACTCTGCAACTTAGTGAGACCCTGTTTCAAAATAAAGAATAAAAAATAGGGCTGGGGGTATAGCTCAGAGGTAGAATGCCCCTGAGTTCACACACACAAAAACAAAACAAAACAAACAAAAAACACTTGAAGCTAAGAAGTATCATTCTTCTGTTGACATGCATAATTTGTTAGATGATACAAACTTGCATTTGGAGGTATTTTGTAAAGCTTCATCTGAAGTTTTTTATAACAAGTATATAATATGCTAAAGTTTAAACCAAAATCATGCAAGAAAATCTTAATAGAGGCTGAGGCTAAACTGAATTAAGTTTTGTTGTTTTAACCATATACTCCATTCTTACTGAGATTTTTCTCTGTATCATAACAGGAAAAAACTTCTTCCTTGTGCTGGTAGAACATGATATCTGTATTTCTTGTTTTGTAGCTAAGGTGGGAGCGGCCAAAGTCATGTAATGACCTATGTCAGCCGTGTTGTATATATCCTCTTGCTATTTTTGAGATACAAATATTTATGCTACGCAAAGACTTTGCTTTCCTATTCATAATTCTATGCTTAGAAGACCACAGCCATTAAAAGATTGTAAACAGAACAATTCCAGGCTTGTGGCCACCCTGGAAGATCAAGTTGAAAGAATTTGGACTGCAAGAAAGCAAATGCTTGTTTAAACACATGTACAATATAATTAAGGGAAGACTCTAGGGAAATTATACAAAGCACATAAGAATCAAATAGATTCACTTTAACAAGTATTAGAAACAAAATTCAAATAAAGCTTTTATTTTGTGGCTTTCTAAGAGATCATTCTTGAAAAAGTAGGGGAGGGAATAAAGATTATAATTCATGCAAGAACTATATAGCATAAGTAAATTAACAATACAAATGATAAATTGGGCAATAAAAAAGATTACAGAAATAATGCTTTCACACATTGGGCATTCATTAAATTGACTTCTCAATGTAATTACTTTAACATTTCTACTTCTGATTCAGTAGATATTTTTGTATCATTAAATAAGATAGTAAATATTGCACATCTTTCAGGAAGATAACTTATGGTCTAACAAATTTCCCAAAACAGAGTAAAATGTATGACAACCAAACCAGTATTTTTCATAGTAACGTTTTGGATCTAAGATAATTTTTCAGAACCCTTTGAACAAACATGTATTTCATACCTGCTATGAACTGGCCATTACAAACGAGCACATATTTGACACACCAATTATTTCAGAACCCTAATGGCACTGTCACCTACTTTGGGGAATAAACAACTTCTGCAAAAAAGCATGTATGCAAGTTTATGACTATCAAGGATGTGCTATAAGAAAATAGATGATGATTAAAACAGAGAAAAAACTTCAAGGTGGTATTTGATCTAGATCTTCAGAATACAGGAATTCAGCAAGTAGTGAATGCAAAGCAAGAAAACAGAATAAGATCCAGGCATGTGTGAGCAAATGGCATAAATTTTGCTATTCCAAGAGAGGCCAAAATAGAGGCATTGACACCACCTGGGAGTTTGCTAGACCCACTTAATCTCAAGCTCCTTATTGAACTTTTGAATTGAATAAATTATTTAACAGTATCTCCAGGTGCTTTGCATGCATCAAAATATTGATTTGCTAAAGATTGACTTTAGAGGGCTTGCATTGGGAGAGTGTTGAAAGTTCATGTTGATGGAAAAGGTGGACAGAAACTATGTAGGAACACAACTAGAATACAATATTTAGGAGCCTACAATTCCTCCCAAAGGCATGGGTGAGCCATTGAAGGCTTTCTGAAGAACAAAGAGACATGACAAAATTAATGTATCAGGATGCTGATGTTTATGGAAGTTGGTAAAGAAGGAAAATACTGAAATGCATTTTTGTAACAGGCCTGAGACAATGGTAGTAAGAATGGAAAGAATGAAACATTCTAGAGACATGTCTCAAAAAGGATTGCCAGGGTTTTACCACAATTGTAAGGAGCCATGATCAGAAAGGAGAGATTGAGGAAAGGAGTCATCCAAGGAAGTGACTAGTTTCAAGATAAATTATATGGTTGAGGTAATCTATCATTAAAGAGTTGTTAGAGCTATCAAGGAAAGGAAACTTCAAAACTAGGAGTCTGGATGGCTCAGCAGTGATAACTCCATTCACAAGTTCAGTCTCTCATCCAAAAGTGTTTGTTAAACATCTGCTACCTATATGTGAAATCTGAGGAAACTTTGAGTCTCTGCCTATAGGAACTCATGTTCTAGGAGAGACAGAAAACAAAAAGGTAGATAAAAGAACAACGTATAAGTTCAGGTGGAGACTAGTGGTACTGCTACAAAAAATATATAAATACACACACACACACACACACACACACACACACACACACACACACACACACACACATATACAGCAGCCTCAACAGCAGCAAGCCAGAGGCTACTTTAAGGACAGAGGTCAGGTCTGTGAAGGAACATGACTTTCATGACAACAGGAAAATATGATGTATTTACAACTGTCTTGAGGAATTCAGCACCTTTAAGAAGATATTTATTTTGTTTCATTGTTTTTCAAAATAATTGAGTAATTGTCATTTTAGTTATAAAACCTAACATTTCTATGATTTTTCAGCTTTAAACTTTGACATAGTTATCACAACTTATTCATATAATCCTTCTGAAAGCGAGAGAACAAGCTTGACACATAAAAAAATTCTAGATTCAAACAGATGAGGTAAATTGGTCAAGATCCTGCATCCAAAAATTACAAAGTCTCTGATCTTTTGACTCGTAGATGACTTACCTATTAAATGAGAGAGAGAGTTAGATTAAGGCACATCTAAATCTATAAACCTCATTGTAATAGACAGAAAATAGCAGCAGATTCTTCACTAACTACACCTTTGTTCACAAGTGGAGTCTAACTCCCCTCCCTCTCAATCTGGGCGGGTATAGCAACTTAATTCCCAATAGAATGTGGAGACAGTGATAAATGACACTTCATGACCTTTGAAGTGGGGCCTGCAGAAGCTTAGTAGCTTCCCTCTTTGCTGTTTCTATCACTCATTCTGGAGGCAAGTCAGATACAATGTAAAATAAGTATTCTGAGACCACCATCCTGTGAGGAAGGCCAATGAGCCATGTCGAGAAGCTGCAGAGAGGAAGGTGTCTAACTTTCCATCTGTCTAGCCTTGCCAAGATGTAATACAAGACACATGAGTGAAGAGGCCTTCAGATTAGTCTAGATCCAGCCACCTGCAGCTGATATTTGACTGCATCCACAATAAAAACCTTTAGGAAGAACCCCCAGTGAAGCAAGGGAGGTGGTCTAGAAAGGGAAAGAAGGAGGGAGAATTAATGAAGGAAGCACTTACGTTGACATTATGCACCCAGGTGAAAATACCAGTGCAGATCTCAATATTGTGTATGGGGAAGGGGAGGGAGTTAGGAGAACCAGAGGGAAGCTCACCAAGTGCTGTGTGCATGGATGTCACTATCACTCTGAACTACATTATGATTTGAGAATACATCAAACCAATAAAGGTATAAAATAAAATTAAAAACCTTTAGGAAGAACTATGCCCAGCTGAATCCAGTCAACCCATAGAACTATGAGAGATATTCATAAATGATTGTTTTAAGATATCAAGTTTAGGGAAATTTCTTACACAGTAATAGATAACTAGAGTATTTTAAAAAGGCATAAGTTAATTTAAAATATTATAAATAGATACTGAACTAATGACTCTCAAATTAATATTTCCCTAGGTATCTTATACAACATTCGCATAGATTTCTCCATAATGCAAAGGATTTTTTTTTAAAAGTAATGACTTTTATCTTGGATTTATAATGTGTCTTAAATGTAGTGTTCTGAGAAAACAATAAAACATGAAAGAATGTTAAACCTGGCAGATGCCTTCCTTAAAGTCCGTTAGACCCATTTTAAATTTGCATAGGAGTAAAGAAAGAGAGAGAGATTGTAAGAAATTTCATGATTGATAGAGGTTCACATAAACTTAGTGACAAAAACGTGGAAACCCTAGGTCTCTAGACTCATTGTTGCCTCTCTCAGAGGATATTTTGAAAATCAACATTTAAGCAGAAAATGTGAAATTGGCACGATATTATTTGACTACTAGGTTACATCTTATATTAGTACATGAATCCAAGTGTTATATAAATTAGACCTAAGATTTCAATTCCAAAGGCAATACTATTTGTTTTCCTGATGTGGTATATTACATTATATTACTTGGCAATTTAAAAGAAAATGTGATCAAAGAAAAAATAACCTATGGTGATAGAAATCAGAAAGGAGGCTAGCTACAGAGTGAAGAGGGGGAATAACCAGAAAGGACCACAAGAGAACTCTCCTTGGGCTATAGAAACTATATGTATCTTGATTTAGGCATAGGTTATATCGGTGTATATATTTAATAAAACTTACGGAACTGTACTCTGAAAATCTGAGCATGTCACTATATATAAATTACTTTTTTAATTTAAAAAATGATAACAAGAGAGAGAGAGAGAGATTGTGTCCCTTCACATGAGAAGATGACTTGTCACCAGTTGTTTTTGCCAGTAGTGGAGGTGGTTCAGGCTTATTTAACTACCCTTTTCTCTGTTTTCCAATTATGAAATGGATGAACAAGGTCAAGAGTCTGTGTCTTTCACCTGTGGTCGTAAAACAAAGTAAAGCTAACAAAACTCAGAGGCTAAGCATATGTGACCACCAGACATTAATGTTAGAAAGAGTCTGATAAATCATCTGATCCAACTTTTTTCATTTTGTAAAAAACCTTGGCCTTGCTAACAAATCCTATGATATCTGTGCTGTCTGAAAACATGATGGTAAATGAACATGTCGTGCTCTTATTTGAAGAGTAGAAGTTCATGCATCCAACTGAATCAAGTCAGGACATAAAAATAAGTAAAAGTATTTAAAAAGGAAGGGAACTACACAGGTAATGTAAGAATTTTAGTTTAACTAAAGCATGGAATTAGGTTTAGCTTTTCATTCATTCTTCAGTCTTTTGTTGAAGGACCACAAAGCCTTTTTTCTTCCCCCTCCTGCAAGCAGATGCACTGATGGAGATCTGTGGAGGCTGCTGTGGCTAAGGAGGGGCAGACCAGCGCTGGGGGAAGAGATGAAACTGGACAAAGTGGCCTATGCTCTCCGTCTCAGCTCTGCTACTCACTGCTGTGTAATGTTGGGGAAGTTGCATAGACCCTCTGTGCCTCAGTTTCTGTATTTTTCAAATGGAATATTACCTACCACACAGAGCAATTCTGAGGATTAGATGTGTTAATATTTCTAAAACACTTAGAATATCTCCTGGCTCATTAAAAAAGAACTCCCATAATACATCACCTTTGACTTCCAGTTTATTTTCTTCAAATGATTAAGATTTTAATAATTTAAAGTACCCTTTACATTTTTATTTCAGATATTTAGTCCACCTATTTTGTGGGGGGCACTGGAGATTCAACCCTGGGATATTCTACCTTTGAGCTTGGGATTCCTCTCACTCCAAGCTTTTATTTATATATTTATTTGTTTGTTTATTTTTATGTGAACCAGAGTCTCACTAAGTTGCTGAGGGTCTCCTTAAGTTGCTGAGGTTCTCCTCGAACCTATGATTCTCCTATCTCAGCCTCTCAAGTTCTGGGATTATAGTTGTGCACCACCATCCCCGGCTTAGTCCATTTAATTTGATAGCAAGTGTTTTGCATTTGCGTGTGTGTGTGTGTGTGTGTGTGTGTGTGTGTGTGTTTAACAAATTGATTTGGTCAACTCTTTCTTTAGCATTAACTTTCTTTCCAGAGGAATATAGTACTCTTTTCTTGACACCATTGATCAATTGGTGTGATATTTATTAAATAAAATAATAAAGATAGTACATAAAACTTGTATCAAAACAGTAAATACTTGGCAAGTATCAATTTGACAAGTGGAGTAAACACATAGACACATCTGAAAAGAACCCGCCAGCCGGCCACTTGTAGAAACATTGCTGGGCTTTCTCCACTGAGTTCTACAGACATGAGAACTTTGTTTCATCCATCAAGGTGAAAGCTATGAATATGCAGTGTAATCTCATCTTAAGGACACTTGAAGTCTTTGTGCCATTTCAAACTTTAACTTGCAGCATCAATGTCTAATGGTTTATAAACCAAATATATTCATCCTCTGAACCACTCTATTGTCGTGAAGTATTGTGAGTATGACATCGAGGTTCTGAGGGGTTGGAGGATTAAAAAACAATTCGCAACAACTCTTTAATACACAGAAGTTACATTTTATAGAGGCAGAGGAATCCAAGTGTGATATGTTAGACCTAAGACTTCAAGTTCAAAAGCTTGAAGTGCTTGTTGTTCTGATGTGCTGTATTATATTACATTGCTTGGCAATTTGAAAGCAAATGTGTTCACAAAACAGCTAATATTAGGGACAGAAACCAGAAGAGTGGTTGCCTGTAGGGTCGGAAGATTGACTGGAAAAGGGCAGAAGGGAGTTTTTTCGAGTGATAGAAATGCTCTGTTGATTGGCAGGCAGGTTACATAGAAAGCATGATCTTGATAATGAGCCCACCATTCCCACTCCTTGGCTGGTATCAAGGATGCCCATTGTCTTCTTGCTTCATTCCATTCTCACTACCTGTGCCAAAAATGGCATAGCTTCCCTACATTCATATAAGGCAGAGACTAAATCCCTGATCGAAATAGTTTTAGAAATTGACATTGATGTGAGCTCTGTTTTAAAAGTATCTGTTGGACTACTTCATACCAACTAAGAGCTGACAGGTCATATTTTATTTCTTCCATTCAACACAGAAAGTGGTGGGCCACATAAGGACATGGTAATGATACCTCACATGACTGCACAGGCTAAGCATGCATTCCAAAGATAAATACCAAATCTCCAACCAGGACTGAAAAGCATGTATTTTCCTCCGCGACAGCCTGATTACAGCCTCACCAGCAGGCTGAGCGCTGATCTCCATTCAGTAGCACTTTGGATGCCTTTGTTCCAGCATTTCCCAGAGTGAAAACATAATGGAGAAGAAACTGCCAGATGACAGCTCACTGCTGCTTCTTCTCTTTTGAATGTAAGAAAAGTAACCGTGAAGGAAGAAAAGAAAGTGAGTAGGCATTTAGGGGAAGATAGAGATGAATGTCTAATACAAATTTAGATCATCTGAAACAGAAGAAGCTTTCACAAATATTTTTATGGTTTACCTTCCTTTAAAGGAAATGAACAATGAAACAGAACTAAACAAGCAAAAGAAGAAGTTAATGGCTGCAATTGCTGTGAAGTATGAAAGGAATCTTTCAGCCTAAACTTTGCCTCCCAGTGGTATATAAGCAATTTTTAAGGAATCTTAGTGAAAGGTGTAACTGAGAGGAATAAATCCCAGATATCTTCAAAACTGTCTGACAATAAAGCTGCACTTTTAGGATAATAAAGTTGTATTCTATCTCATTCCAAATCAATACTCCTACAGGGAGAAAAACATATGTGAGTCTTTATAAATTAACTGGCAAAAGGAAAAACGAAGTGGGTTCACACACAGCTGTTAAATGAACCTTCTGATATTTTCCCCCCTTTGGTCCTGGGGATTGAATCCAGGGGCATTCAAACTCCAAGCTACACCTCATGCCTCATTTATTTATTTATGTATTTATTTTATTTTTTATTGAATTCTTTATATTGGTGCTGGGGATTGAACCCAGGAGCATTCTACCTCCTAGCTACACCCTCAGCCCTCTTTTTTGTTTTTATTTGGAAATAGTGTCTCGCTAAGTTTCTGAGGCTGGCTTCAAACCTGCCATTCCTGTCTCAGCCTCCCAAGTACTGAGATTACAAGTGCGCATCACAACACCCAACTCCTTTTTATTTTTTATTTTGAAAGAGGGTCTTGTTCGGTTTCTGAGGGCCTTGCTAAGTTGCTGAGGCTGACCTAGAACCTGCAATCCTTTTATCTCAGTCTCCCAAGTACTGAGATTACAGGCATTTACCACTGCACCCACCTTTCCATTTCTAATATTAGGGACTAGGTGCCTTTTAGGTCCTTCTTCTTGGTTTGCTTCCTCTCCATCAGAGTCCTTGTTATAATGCATGTGAAACTCACATGAACACTAAATGAATTCATTATGGCCTCCACATAATTCCAAATGAGAATAGTTTTAAAATACATGCTGCTGTTGATGACAAATCAAGCATCCCAAACAAGAGGGCCCAGTTTGACTTTGAAAGGCAGACTAAAACCTATAGTAGAGAGGAGATCTGAGTACCCAAGACTTAGGTGCTGTGAGGATTGGGGGTGGAACTGTCACAAGGAGCCTCTCTGAGAGAAGAGGTGGGATTTGAAGCCAGCACCAGTTCCCCTGGGGCCTGCTGTAGTCAGGAGACAAGTGGCCCATACTCATTGGCATGCATGCATTCTGTCACAGAGGCTGCCAAGCAAGCCTTCCTAGGCTTTTGTAGAAATACAGTATGAGTCTTTTTCTTTCAGTCGCTTTAGAACAAGAAGAATGAAAAGTCCACTGCTGACAAACACTGCTTTGGGCATTTGACACTGGTCTTTGATCTAGTTACTTAGACAGTTCAAAATGAACAAATTAGGTGTTTACAACAAAAGACATTCCTTTTGAGACTGTTCAAGTGCCAAGCGTGGTGGACAGCCTTCCCAAACAGAGCTGGGAAATTTCTCCCTGCCAGACCACAGACCAAGCATGGGAAGTTCATTTCCCCACATCAATTAATAAATTATCATGCTGCTTTTTTTGAATTAAAGAAAGAGAGGGAGAGAGGGAAGAAGGAAGGAAGGAAGGAAGGAAGGAAGGAAGGAAGGAAGGAAGGAAGGAAGGAAGGGGAGGAAGAAAGGAAACATGGGGTTACAAAGTGAAATCCAAACCATCTAAAGTCTTAGTGGGCACTAGGGATTGTTGAAGCAGGAGACCCACAAGGGCATCTCTTAGTTCGTGTGGGAGAGACAGAAAAAGCATTCATTTTTATTTCTTCCTAAGAATCTTTACGCCTATCCTGTCTATACACCACATAGAAAAGGGCAAAATCTTTATTCAATTATGTAAACTCATCTTTAAAAAGTATTCTAACATTTTTCTCCAAGAAAAAAAGGAAAATTGGGTATCTGTGTGATCTCTATTTGTCAAAGAAAATGGTTTTTTTCTCTCAACTTAAGTGTCTGTTTTATTCCTCTTGTAAATTGTGCATCTTGGAAAAGGGCTCTTTTCCTCCATTTCGCCTTTGTGAAATGAAGTTTTGTACTACAAAATGAGTTGTGAAACACTTTAGCTATGACTAGTGAAAGACTATTAATGGAATATGTGATTTGCACTATGCTTCTCTGTTAGGGAAACCCAATTAAAAACTTTTAAATGATAGTTACAGTCTTGGAAAAGCAGACACCACCTCAGCACTATGCCTAGCTCTGAGGTCGGCCATGGTGTGCAGGATACCTCGGAATATGCAGACAAGTGGCACCTGGAAATCACATTTTATTTTCAGCAAGCATGGGGAGCAGCGAGGAGAAAGCAAGTGTAGAGAAAGAAAGAAGTCTGCTAGCATAGATTCAACTATCCCTTAGAATCGAAATGTCAGCCTTGAAAATACGAAGTGAACCAGCTTGTGTAATCCGTTACCATCCTGCCTTATAATTACCGGAAAGTAGTTATTTATCTGTTGTGTTCAGCTTCCCTGTCAGTACTCCTGAGTTTAATTATCACACTTCACTGCAAGTTCCATTTCCTCTGTTCGCCCTTCTTTTTGCAACAGCATAAATCAAATTTCTTCATAATTTCTGTGAGCAGAGTTGGCCTCCCACTCTCAGTTCTTCCCCCACGAAGCATCGCATTTCGCAGCCTCTCCCAGAGGTAAGGGAGGCAGCTGTTTGGCCTGGCCTCAACGATCACAAGCATGACTCTTTGGTATATCAAAGCTCCTAGCCTCCTGTCCATCAATTTGGTAAAAGAGACTCCTCAGAGGAGGCTGTTTGCTACTTTCACCTCCACAAAGCACAGGGCTTCAAACATCTGTGGGCAAAGGTACAACCAGGAAATTCAGAGCTGCTCCAAATAAGGTGCTGGGGGAAGCAAAGCAAATAGTTCCTACCATGCCGTACACACAAAGACTTTTATAGTCGGAAACAAAAGCAAGGTAAGAAAATGCTAGCACTGGGTGTCCCTGTGTATATGTTGCATTCCCCACTCTCTCATCTGTTCTCCACTAAAGACTCTGGCTCAGAGGAGAGAAATAGATATTTAGGACCCAGCTTTATTATTACCAGGTCTGCTAAGAACTGGTTTCACACCACAGAAATTGTCCTAGATGGAAGTAAACATAATAGCGATTGTTGTTGAAGTTTGTAGCTGGGCTTGACAGCAATCGAAGTTTCTCTAGCTGATGACTTGACCTCTGAGGTGTGGTTCTCCCTGTCACTCAAGATCAAGTGAGCATCAAGTGAGTACAGGCTTTGAATCCAAGCCTGCCACTTAACTCCTTCAGCACCTTGGGGGAGTCATACAAGCTCTTGATGCCTCAGTATTCTCTGTGCACTGGGATAATAAAAGTCCTCATCTCATGGGGATGTCATGAAGGTTGTGCATATTATATGCAAAGCACTTAAAATGTGCTGGACACACAGTTAGTGCTATGTGTTGGGTATTATTATCTCTAATTCATTTTCTTCACTGTTTCCTCTGCCCCATAGTTCCTAGCATATTGATTTGATTCACTCAAAGTGAGCTTTCAATAATACGAATTGCAGGATAACATTGCTCAGTACAACATTATAGACTTTTAAAGAGAGCTAGTTCATTGACAAAGGCTAATCAAATATTCTAAGCTCAACTTCTGAAGTGTTACCGCTAGTATATATGCAGTAGAGCACCTCTGTTTACAAGCAAGTGTCTAAAATGGACAGAGTTTTGTATATTTTGAACCATTTTAAAATCTAAGGGTGTGTGGTATGTATTCTTTCCAGCAGCTGCCATAACAGATTACCATAGCATTGGCCTAAAACAACAGACGTTTATTTTCTTGTATTTTTGGAAGCCAGAAGTTTGAAATGGAGGTCTCAGTAGGACTGCACTCCTTGTAGAGGTGCTTGGGGTGAACCTATTTTTTGCTTTTTCCAGCTTCTACTTGTCTTGTGGGTGCATCGCTGCAATTTCTGTCCCCAAAGTCACATTGCTTTCTCTTCTCTTTGTATCTCTATCTGTCAAGTTTCTCCCTCTGTCTCACTCTTTTTTTAATATATTGGGGATTGAACCCATGGTGGAGGGGACAGTCTGTCTCTGGGCTATTCCCTCCATTCCTATTTTATTTTTATTTTGAAACAGGATCTTGCTAAATTACTTCATAATGCTGGCCTCAAACCTACAATTCTCCTGTCTCAGCCTCCCAAGTACTAAGATTATAAGTGTGTGCCACCATGTCCAGCTCTGTCCCAGTCTTATGAGAATACTTGCCATTGGATTTAAGGAATCTTTGCATAATCTAGGATGAGCTCTTTCTCTCAAAATCCTTAATTACATCTTTTGCCATATAAACTCATATTCACAGGTTCTGGTGATTAGCAAATAGACTCGGGGGGGGGGGGCATTCTACCTCTGAGCTACCCCTAGCCATTTTTGTTTTTTTATTTTGAAACAGGGTCTTACTAGGTTGCTGAGAGGCTGCATATGTTGCTGAGGCTATCCTTGAACCCTTTATCCTTCTGTCTCAGTCTCCCAAGTCCTGAAATTATAGGTGTGCAACACCACCCCCAGGTAGACAAATCTTTTTGAAAGACACTGTTGAGCCTACTACATTGTCTATCACCAAAATATGCTGGGAAGGAGTGTAAAACTTACCTGATTTATCTTAATCAAATGCAAATTACTTACATTCAAAGATTTATAAGGAATATTTGTGCAGATCACCACTAATAATCACAGATACATACACTTGTATCTACTAATCAGATTTCCTTTATTAGAGTAAAGGAAAGGAACAGTTTATATCTATTTGAGTTGCCCTAAAAGAACCTGAGCACAAGCCGGGTGTGGGCATGGTAGTGCACACTTGTAATCCCAGCATTTGGGAGGCCGAGACCGGAGGATCCGGGTTCGAGGCCAGCCTCAGCTACATAGTGAGGCACTCCACAACTTAGTGAGACCCGGTTTCAAAATAAAGAATAAAAAATAGGGCTGGAAGTGTAGCTCGGAGGTAGAACGTCCCTGAGTTCAATCCCTAGTACCGCAAAAAAAAAAAAAAAAAATTAGAGATGAAAAGGGGATATTAAGTAGACATCACTAAAATTCAGAAAATAATTAGTATTTTCAAAATTTATATTCCAATAAATTGGAAAATCTAGAAGAAATGGATAAATTTCTGGACAAATAGGACTTACCAAATTTGAACTAAGAGACTATAGAATATTTAGCAGAACAATAATGAGCAATTGGGTTGAGGAAGTAATAAGAAGCCTCCCAACAAAGAAAAAGGACCAAATGGATTCTCAGTTGAATATTTTCAAATCTTTGAAGAATTAATACTGAAGTTCCTCAAATTATTTCATGAGATAGAAAGGGAGGGAACTCTTCCAAACTCTTTTTACAAAGCCAGTATCACTCTAATACCACAACCAGATAAGAAGGAAAAAATTGTCGAATAATATACTTGATAAACATAGATCAAAAACTCTTCATAAAATGCTTGCAAGCTATATTCAACAACATAATTACAAGATCATGATCAACTTGATTTTATTCCAGAGATGCAAGGATGGATCAGCACTTGTAAATTAATAAATGTAGTACCTACATAAATAGAATCAAGGAGGAAAAAAATCACATGAACATCTCAGTATATGCAGAAAAAGTCTTTGACAACTTTAACATTTTTTATGATTAAAAATAAATGAGTGATGTGTGCATCTATCATCCTGTACCTCACTAAGATGTATGATTACAGTGCACCAATTTTTTAAAAAGCCCTGAAGAAAAGAGGGATAGAAGAAGTTTACTTCAACATAATTTAGACTACATATGACAAACCCAAAGCCAATATCATACTGAATAGGGAAAAACTGAAATCATTTCTCTTAAATCAGGAACAAAGCAAGAATGTCCATTCTCACTACTTCTACTCAATATGGCATAAGAAATTTTAGCTAGATCAATTAAGTAAGTGAAAGAAAAGGGATACGAATAGGGGAAAAAAATAAAGAAATCAAATTATCCCTATGTGCAGATGTGATCATCCTATACTTAGAAAATGCTAAAGGACCCATTAAAAGATTTCCAGATATGATAAACAAATCAGCAAAGTAGCAGGATACAAAATCAACATTCAAAAATCAATAGCTTTGAGCCGGGCGTGGTGGCGCACGCTTGTAATCCCAGCATTCAGGAGGCTGAGACCAGAGGATCCGGGTTCGCAGCCAGCCTCAGCTACCTAGTGAGGCACTCCGCAACTTAGTGAGACTCGGTTTCAAAATAAAGAATAAAAAGTAGGGCTGGGGGTGTAGCTCGGAGGTAGAATGCCCCTGAGTTCAATCCCCAGTACCACAAAAAAAAAAAAAAAAAAAAATCAATAGCTTTTATATACACCAATAATGAACCACTGAGAAAGAAATCAGGGAAACAATTCAATTTACAATACCCTCAAAAAATGTCTAGGAACAAATCTAACAAAAGAGTTAAAAGACCTCTACAAGGAAATTGCAGAACAGTGAAAACAAAAATTGAAGAAATAATTAGGAAATATAAAAGCATCCCATGTTCATGGATAGGCAAGATTAATATTATTAAAATGCACATTTTTAAAAATAACCTACAGATGCAATACACATCAAAATACCAATGACATACTTCACAGAAGTAGAAAAAGAAGTTCTAAAATTTATATGAAGAACAAAAGACCCAGAATATCCAAAACAATCCTGAGAAAAAAGAGTAGTCCTAGATGATTCAGAATACCTGATTTCAGATTATATTACAGAGAAAATAGGATGGTACTGGCATAAAAACTAGATCTCTCTCTCTCATTCTGAACAAAAGTGAACTAAAAATATATCAAAGACCTATGTATAAGACCAGAACCTTTTCAACTGCTAGGAAAAAAAAAAAACATAGAAAACACTTCAAAATATAAGCACAGAAAATTACCTCTCAAATTGAACTCCCAAAACAATAGCAAGGGTCAATAAATGAAATGACATGAAATTTAAAAATTTACACAGCAAAGGAAATAATTAACAATATGAAGACACAGCCTACAGAAAGAGAAAAAAATCTTTTCCAGATACTCATCCAACAGAGAATTAATATCCTGAATACAAAACAAAAAAGAAAAAAAAAAACCTCAACATCAGAAAAATAAATAACTCATCTGATACATGGGCAAATGAACTAAGCAGACAATTCTCAAAAGAAAAAGTACAAATAGCCAACAATTATATGGAAAATTGTTCACCATCTTTAGCCATCAGGGAAATGCAAATCAAAACTACATTGAAATTCCATTTCACTCCAGTCAGAATGGCAATCATCAAGAATACAAATAACAATAAATTCTGGCAAGGACATGGTGGGGAAAGGAACCCTCATACACTGCTAATAAGAATGTAAACTAGTACAGCCACTATGGAAATCAGTCTGGAGGTTTCTCAAAAACCTAAAAAAGTAGAATTACCATGTGACCTAGCTATTCTACTCCAAAGGAAATGAAGTCAGCATATAAAACAGATACCTGCATACCTAAATTTATTGCAGTACTATTCACAATAGCCAAGATATGGAATCAGCTTAGGTACCCATCAGCAGATGAATGAATAAAGAAAATATTGTATATATACACAATGGAATTTTACTCAATGATAAAGAATGAAATTATGCCATTTATAGGAAAATGGATAGACATGTAGAATATCATTTTAAGTGAAATAAGCCAGACTCAGAAAAACAAGTATCAAATGTTTTCTCTCATATGCAGAAGCCAGACAGGAAAAAAAAAAAGTAAAAGGACACATAAAAGAAGTTGAAAGACTACTAGAATAGAGAAAGGTTATGGGAGGAGGGAAGAGAGAAGGGTAAATGGAGATATTGGAGAGTGAAATTGGCATCATTATTTTATATGCATGAGGAAATAAGCTACAATGAAACTCACTACTCTGTACAAATATTGCTCACCACCACCAACAAAACAAAACAAAAACAAAAACAAAAAGCAGAATGAAGAGGAAGAGGAGGAGGAGGAGGAGGAGGAAGAGGAGGAGGAGAGGAGGAGAAAGAGGAGGAGGAGGAGGAAATGATGACAGTATTCCTATTTCATGTTCCGTTTCATTGTCCTTCTAGGAAGAGATGGTATAATATGGTAGGCAATGAAGGATTTTCATAAGGCTCCACACAGAAAAGAGAAAGGACCCCCAGGCAATAGGAGAACTGCTTTGGAGCCCACTGACCATGAGTGGGGAAAAGACAGAGAAGGGCATTCTCCCTGCCTCTGTGCTGAACCAGCCTAGTTTCTGTTCCCTGGCAGCACCCTGTGGCACTTCCCTTATCTTGGACGTGAGTCATCTCATGATGTGCTACAGCATCAGCAAATCATTGGAAAGGTGGGAAGGGAGGCCAAGGGGAAAGAGACAGGGGCAACTGCTATGAGTGGATAAGAAATCCATCCCACTGAAGACCTCCAGAAAGATATAAAAGCCACTTTACTCCAATATGTGATACTCCATTAGTGTGTGGGTAGAGGTTATCATGCAAGTTGGCATTTCCTTCTTTAAGGAAGCAAATGTTGTACAAGGACACTTGTCATAAGATTGAGAAAGGATAGAGAAGCATTTTGACAGACCGGCTTATTAGTTTTTAATTGCTGTCATAAGAAATTATTTTTTAAAAAAAAGGTAGCCGGGCGTGGTGGCGCATGCTTGTAATCCCAGCATTCGGGAGGCTGAGTCCGGAGGATCCGGGTTCGCGGCCAGCTTCAGCTACTTAGTGAGGCACTCCGCAACCTAGTGAGACCCGGTTTCAAAATAAAGAATAAAAAATAGGGCTGGGGGTATAGCTTGGAGGTAGAATGCCCCTGAGTTCAATCCCAGTACCGCAAAAAAAAAAAAAAAAAAAAAAAAAGGTAAGGTCTTAAAACAACAGACATCAATTATGCCAGTTCCCATGACTCAGCTGGATTCTGAAATCAGGTTTCATCAGAACTCTATTACTTTCTAAAGGCTCTAAGGAAAATCCACTTTCAGTTTCATTCAGGTTGTTGGCAGAATTTAGCTCCCTGTGACTGTTAGACTGAAGTCCCCGTTCACTTTTGGCTGTTGACTGAAGTTCTAGTGGCTACACACCTTCCCTGGCTCATTACCCCTCCATCTCCAGGCACTTGATAGCACAGTTGGTTTTTCTGGTGTTTCTCATCTCTCTTACTTCTTTTCTCCTTTTAAGGGCTCCTGTGGTTACATTGGGCACAAGTAAGTAATCCAGGACAGTTTCCCTATGATAATGCAAACTGATGATTAACCTTAATTACATTGGAAAGTTTGTTTTCCTATGTGAAGGAGAAACACACACACACACACACACACACACACACACACACACACACACACCTCAGATTTTAAAACCAAGATTCATATCCTGGTTGTTGGGGCCAAAATTTGTTTCCCACACTAGTTAATCTTGCAATACTCCCCCGCCCCACAAAATGATGCCTGAGCGAGCATTCATAAGACCACATTCCAATTCTCCTTTACTGCCACCTCATATGCTGATGAACATGGTTGGCCACTACTCTGGATGGGAACTAGATCCTTTAAAATCTGAGTAGATGCTATGTAAAATCCCTCCTTGCTCCAAACTTATATAACTATTTTTCCAGTAGTAAAAGACTACAACCATTATCACATCCACAGTACAAAATGTATCCAGTGAATTTTTTCAGTGAATTGTCCAATTTTTTTGTTTTTGTTTTTGTTTTTTACTTTTTATTCTTATACTTGTATTGGTGCACTGTAATTATACATCACTGTGAGATTGAAAGTGATATATAAATACATGCACACATCACTTGGTGCTATTTTTAGCCTCATCACTGGGGTCAGAGCAGTGGGATGTTGTCAACTTCTATTTGAGCTATGCTTTCAAAATAGATGACACTGTGAGTATATGACAAGCATACCGAATAGTTTCCTTTAGGAAGTCACTGAGCAAGCATGCAATGGAATCATTCAAAATAAATCTTTGAGCTATGTGTATCTAGGCTTTATCAACTGATACTACTTTTATACAAATAACATGTGGAGATTAAATGTAGTCAAGTAGCCAAAGTCTGGAAGACACTGAGTCCTCATGTGCAATGTACAAAAAAGATAATAAGCTCCTTTCTGTACCATTCAACTTCTTTCATAAATTTGGTTCAGGTGCCCAAGCTCAGATAAAATTTTCCAGAAAAACTGCAAATCTGACAAACCTTGTCAGAGCCTAAAGTCTAAAATATTACCCCAAGTCTACAGACTTCTAAGTAAGGCATTAAAAGATCTAAATATCAAAACCTCCCATTTATGTGTGTCATATTAACAAGACTCTAGTGTATCTTGATGTGCAAAGTGGTTCAATACAGTCCTCACATTTGAAATTGCTGAAAACAATAAAGACCCTGTCTACAAAGGTCTGCTTTTCTTTCTCAGTTACTCTGTCTCCATTGCTGTGTCCCTACAACTATATCAGACCATGTTTTGTTCTACTTTTATGCAGTAACATTCTTCAGAGACTAAAAAAATGAATATTTTCATGAATTTTTCTAAATGGTAACTACTGGTTATTGAAAGTGAGCCACTTGAAATTCATAGCACTAAGCAGAATTGCTGCTTAGAACTTATATCTTAGGTGTAGAAGCAAATTAAATTTTATTAATCCAACAAATATTTATTGATTACATACAGTATGGTATGTCTATCTGCTAGAGATAAAATGATGAACAAAACAGTCTTGGATCTCAGAGCATTTACATTCTAGTAGAAGACAGATAATAAACAAATAAATCAAAGTACTGTATGGAATGCTTAGGCAGATAAGAAAATAGAGTGTGACTGGGAAAGATATCTTTAGACAAGGTGTTTTCTAATGTGGATGACAATTTATACAGGAATGAACATCGTGTGTGTGTGTGTGTGTGTGTGTGTGTGTGGATGTGGATGTGTGTGTGTGTATATGTGTGTATGTATATGTATGTGTGTATGTGTGTATGTATATATGTATGTGTATGTGTGTGTATGTTTATGTATGTGTATGTATGTATATGTGTGTATGTGTGTGTGTGTATGTATGTATTGTGTGTGTGTATAGGGAGAAACATTCCAGGCAAAGAGTCTGAGGGCAAGTACTAAGACCCTGGAATTAAAATGTGTTCAGCAAGTTCAAAGTGCATCAAAGAAGCCAGTTGTAAACAGAGAGTAGTGGCATGTATCTGTAATTCCAGGTTC
>PVLC010015211.1:0-37512 GCA_004027655.1 Graphiurus murinus
AATAGGAAGCCTGAATTCTAAACCAACATTTTAAGCAAATAAATAAAAGACAAAATATTCAGATCATGCAGTACAACCACCACCTGCCAAATTAAATGAAAATGCAAAATAAAATGGCCCAGAACAACAAAAAAATGAAATGTTTATACACAACAAAATTCAAAAGAAACTATTAAAGTAAACATCTCATATATAGAATGAAGTAGACCTGGTAATCGAAGGAGAAAAGTCGTCATACTCATAAGAAGGAGACAGATCAGGGCGACTGCCACTACCCTGTGAGAAGGGAATGTCTGATGGACTAATTCCAAACTCCTTTACTCTGCAGCACCAAAACAGCAACAAATTAAAAGAAAATGCTCTTTTAAAGACAGCAGTGCACATTTCAAGTTTTCATTTGGTATTCAGTTTTACTTGTTTAGAAAAAGATATCAACATTGTTGTAACAATGTATTTAGAATATTATTTTACAAATAATCAATTTTAAGAGTATTTTTATTCTTTTAGTTCTATTGATCCCTTACTCAAAAGACTCAAATCCTTCCTTTCTGGTGTACTTTCCTCTTTTCTAATAATACTTCCTAGAAATTTACCTAGGCCCCTACCTAAGTCAGAAATTCTCTTATTTTAAATATATAATTACTCAATCTAATTTTCTCACTGGAAACACAAATATTTTGTTTATTAGCATTAATGAATCTCTAACACTTTTGCAAGTCTTCCTCAAACAAGACACAAAAGAACGAAGACCTAGTGCCTTAAGGCATCCATTGTTTGTAATGAATTAATTAATACCATCTAGAGTGGTATGAGCTATGAAGCATCTTTCATATGAATGAGAAAAGAGTCACTCATTTTTTTTATGGCTGATGATTTAGTTGAAGAACCCTGATTCAGAACAGCCTATACCAGTGGAATTTAAATAGCTTTTGCTGATGTTTACAATTTACAATAGTTATATTTAACCACATTTTAGCTTTTGTCATCTTATTTGATTCCCTATGTCCCTTTTGGGTTTAATATCATTTCCTAGCAATAGACAGTGATTACTAAGTACTCCTATATGCCAGGTATTAGAACTAGTAATTTTTGTCATTCAACAGGTGTGAAATAACTGAAGTTCAAATCTAGCCCTAAGTATAAGCCCAGTGCTATTTAAGCATTTCGATATATGTTTTCTCATTACTTCTCTTAGGTTAAATTAAAATTCTTTTTTTTCCTTTTCATTCCTTTTTTTTTTTTTTTGCAATACTGGGATTGAGCCCAGGAGCATTCTACCTTGGGAGCTACATCCCCAGCTCTATTTTTATTCTTTATTTTGAAACAAGGTCTCACTAAGTTGCAGAAGGCCTCACTAAGTAGCTGAGGCTGGCTGCGAACTTGAGATTCTCCTGTCTCAGCCTACCAACTACTGGGATTACAAGTGTGCACCACCACACTCAGCATAACTTAAATATCTAAGTTTAAAAAAAGTCAGATAGCAATATCTCCACACTAATGCACACACACTAGTGTGTGTGTGTGTGTGTGTGTGTGTGTGTGTGTGTGTGTGTATCTTTAAAATCTTTTAAGTCGGGCATGGTGGCATGTGCCTGTGATCTCAGTACTTGGGAGGCTGAGACAGGAGGACCACAGGTTTGTGGTCAGCCTTAGCAACTTAGAAAGGCCCTCCGAAATTTAATGAGACCCTATTTCAAAATAAAAAATACATATAAATAAAATAGGGCTGGGGATTTAGTTCAGAGGTAGAACGCCCCTGGGTTCAGTTCTCAATACCAAAGATTCAATACTAGATTCATCTGTTCTTTATCTTTTTTTTTTTTTTTGGTACTAGGGATTGAACCCAGGGGCATTCTATCTCTGAGCAATACCCCTGCCTTATTTTATTTTGAAACAAGGTCTCACTAAATTGCAGAGGGTCTGCCCTTTATCCTTTAAAGTAGTCACTTGGAAAATTTACCCCACATGCTTGCTGACAAATCTAATACTAAATTTCCAATACTAACTAAACTTTTTTACTCCTAATCACCTCCTTAAGAATCTCCTAATTTAGACACCTCATTAATCTCACTCACAAATTATTTCTTCCACCTTACACACTTTTGCCCAAGTCAAATCATACTATTACAAAAATATTCCTCAAACTTACTTTTAAACAATCATTCTTCTACCCAAGACCCATTTCCCTCCAACCTCTTCCATTAACCAAAGATTGTACTCTCTGCTTCAGAACAGAGGCTACTGTTTCTTCCTTTGTCCTTGACACAGGCACTCATTTCACTCTCAAGGTTTCCTCCTTTACTCTCCTTTAAAATATCTCAATTGTATCAAGTGATCACAACTAGATTTTGTCATTTTCATCAATTAGCACCAATGGTGTTGTTACAAACTATCCCTCCACTACCACAAAACACTTCCAAAGTATATGATGCTAACTAAAATAAAGATTGAGAAAAAAAAATTTTTTTTTCACAACTAACAACTCTTTTATTTATTTATTTTGAGCTGGGGATTGAGCCCCTGGGAGCATTCTTCCTCCAAGCGATCTATGCCTCCATGCCCTTTTCTCAGCTCTATCTTATTTTTCATTTGGAAACAGTCTCAATGAGTTGCTGAGGCTGGCTTTGAACCTGTGATACTCTATTCTCAACCTCATCCTGGGATTACAGGCATGCATTACCACCCCTGGCTCAGTTAAAGACAGACTGCTCACTAAAGTAGTGACCAGAATAATGACTAATGCATTTAATATATTCCACTTAATAAACATTATACACAGATTACCTCTCTTAGTTCTCCAAACAATCCTTTAAGATAGACATTATCATTAATCTAAGGATAAGGAAACCAGGGCACATAGAGGCTTTGTTGCCATTAGATAGAAATAGGGGTATTAAACTCTTTCTTTTTTTTCTGTGAGAACCAACGCTGTTCAATCACTATGTTTAGTCTTTTTTTTTGGGTCTCATTAAGTTGCAGAGTGTCTCACTAGGTAGCTGAGGCTGGCGGCGAACCGGATCCTCCGGTATCAGCCTCCCAAATGCTGGGATTACAAGCGTGCGCCACTACACCTGACTCAAAATATAGTAATTTTAATACAACCACCACCTCAAAATATTGATCTAAATGAGGCAGACTTAATATTAAAGAGGAATGAATTCTCCACTATGAAAAAAGAGGAATTACTGACTTAAACGTTAAAAAATATTGGGAAAAGCTATTAAGGGAGAGTAAAAATCCTTACTCCTAGTGATTTGGAAATAAAAGTGAGAATAATTGGTCCTAGGTGGTTAGTTATGTTGTGAAGTTATATTATATAATAAGACAAAATATCTTACTTGTATCTAAATGAACTGAAGAAACAGCCTAATCTCTAACCTCAAAATCTGAAATCCAAACTGCTCTAAAATCCAAAGTTTGTGTGTGCCAACAGGACATAACAGGTGTCAAATTCCACACCTGGCCTCATGGGATGAGTATGGATGCAGCTGCACTAAAAATACTGTATAAAGTTACCTTCAGGCTATGTGTATAAGTAGATATGAAACATAAATGAATTTCATTAGACTTGGGATCTTATCCCCAAGACATCTCATTATAAATCTGAAACATATCTGATCTCAAGCATTTTAGATATGGAATATTCAACTCGTATAGCATTTTCATAATATTAGGGGGAATCTTTTCTAGTATAGTTTTAAGATATGAAGAGGGTTTTTTTTTGTGTGTGTGGTACTGGGGATTGAACTCAGGGACATTCTACCTCCGAGCTATACCCCCATCCCTATTTTTTATTCTTTACTTTGAAACAGGGTCTCACTAAGTTGTGGAGTGCCTCACTAAGTAGATTTTGTTTTAATTCTCTAACATGGTAAAAAACTACCACTCAAAGTTGTTCCCCATCTCTCCATAAAGAATTTTGGAATAAGCATTTTAATGATAAAAATCTCATATCAAAAATATTAATGACAAAGATCAGCTGGGCGTGGTGGTGCACGCTTGTAATCCCAGCATTTGGGAGGCTGAGACTGGAGGATCCGGGTTCGAGGCCAGCCTCAGCTACCTAGTGAGGCACTCCGCAAGTTAGCGAGACCAGGTTTCAAAATAAAGAATAAAAAATAGGGCTGGGGGTATAGCTTGGAAGTAGAACGCTCCTGAGTTCAATCCCCAGTACCGAAAAAAAAAAAAAAAACAATGAAAAGTTGTACAATAGTGACTTACAAGGCGATCACAATCAAACTTTAAGAGGCATTAATTTTTTTTTTTTTTTGTGCTACTGGGGATGGAACCCATGGGAATTCTACCTCTGAGCTACACCTCCAGCCCTCTATTTTTTATCTTTACTTTGAAAAAGGGTCTCACTAAGTTGACGAGAGCCTAAGTAGCTGAGGCTGGCCATGGATTCTCTAGTCTCAGCCTCCGAAGTACTAGGATTACAAGAGTGCGCCACCATGCTCAGCTCAGAATTAAATTTTGAAAATAAAGCTCTATTACATTTTTAAAGTACTTCTTATATTTTAATACCTTTTTACAGAGGATAGTAGGTTTATACTTCCCAACAACTACCATTTAAAATCTCTTCACTTGAAACAAAAGCAGCAAGATATAAAAGAACAAAAGGTATGACCCAAATATAACTTCCTATGTCTTCAAGGATACAAATTCATAGGTAGTGAAACGATTTTCAAAATGAGGAAAAAAAGAAAGGGGGGGGGGGAGGAGAATGAACCAGGTACGGTGGCACATACCTGGAATCCCAGTAATTTGGGACACTGAGAAAGGAGAAACACAAGTTCGAGGCCAGCTGTGGCAACTTTGTGAGACCCTGTTTCAAAACAATGGGCCAGGGGTGGAGCTCAGTGGTAGAGTACCACAAAAAAAAAAAAAGAAAGAAAGAAAAATGGGGTAATTGTTCCACAGAAGTCAGGACAATGGTTATCTCAGAGTAGAGATTAATGGGTTTGGGCAAGAAATCATACATGTTCATTAAATTATCCATTTATGTTTCAGGTGCTTTTTATGCACATGTATTTCACATTTTAAGAAAAGACTAGAAATGAAATCTGTACTATGACAAAAACAAAGAAAAAAGACAAATATTTTTGCCAATCAAAATTAAGACAATCTTCACATTGGAAAGAGGTCAAAAAGAGGAATTTTATCTCTAGATTAAAATCACAAATGTAACATTGACAATAGAAATTTAAAACTACGTAATCATTCATTCAAAATAAGAGCAATGGGGGGAAAAAAATCTATGAACTCATCATAACTCAAAGTTCCAAGGGCATTTTATGACCAAAAGGAACAAAGTCTTTTATATTTTTTATTATTTTTTTTTTTTGCGGTACTGGGGATTGAACTCAGGGGCATTCTACCTCCAAGCTACACCCCCAGCCCTATTTTTTATTCTTTATTTTGAAACCGAGTCTCACTAAGTTGCGGAGTGCCTCACTAGGTAGCTGAGGCTGGCCGCGAACCTGGATCCTCCGGTCTCAGCCTCCCGAATGCTGGGATTACAAGCGTGCACCACCATGCCCGGCTCTACAAACTCTTTTAATACACTATCCTGTATTTTGTCCTTCCATCTGTAATGACTCAGTTGTTTATTAATGCTGGAAATACTACTGACATAAATAACAAAATAATCTAAACAGAAGACCACAGAGAACTGTGCTATCACTTCTTACTCAAACTCTATAAATTCTCTATATGTAATATTTAATTTCTGCATTTAGCCAAACAATTTGTAAGATTATAAACTAGCCCCCTGATTTTCACTTAAGAGTCTTAACTAGGAAGAAATTGCATGATTTAAATGTAATAAAGTATTATGAGACACAACTTGTTGGGATGTTAAAATATGATCATGTTCTAGGATAGAAAGATCTACTTTACCAAAGATATCAGCCCCTTCCCTAATTATGCAATACATTTTCACTCATTTCTAGAACATGACAAAATGATTCTAAAATATTAAACAAATTTTTTTGAAAATTCAAACGATGCAGTAAAAGTTACCCATTAGATATAAAATCATACTATATACTGCTCTAATTTATTATATCAAAACAGAAACATCTGTCATACCTATTTGCATATCTTAATGTATTAAGAGTATTTTCACAGGATGCCATTCCTGGGGAGATTGTAGCAATCTATAGAGAAAAAAAAATGAAAGGTAAAAGGTCACAAATAAAGCAATAATCTTGACAAATAGCTACTTTAGATCTAATATTATAATGGTTATTTAAAAATATTTATCTAGCCGAGCGTGGTGGCGCACGCTTGTAATCCCAGCATTTGGGAGGCTGAGACCGTAGGATCCAGGTTCGCAGCCAGCCTCAGCTACCTAGTGAGGCATTCGGCAACTTAGGGAGACCCTGTTTCAAAATAAAGAATAAAAAAATAAAAATAAAAAATAAATATAAAAATATTTATCTGCTCTCTTATACCCATAACCACGTAATAAAGTTCAGTTAAAATATAAACAATTCTGGCAGGGTGCATTGGTGCACACCTGTAGTCCCAGTTCTTGGGAGCCTGAGACAGGAGGATCACAGGTTTAAGGCCAGTGCTGGGTAATTTTTTTTTTTTTTTTTGTGTGGTACTGGAGATGGAACCTGGGGGCATTCTACCTCCAAGCTATAGCCCCAGCCCTATTTTTTTTTTTTTTCATTCTTTATTTTGAAACAGAGTCTCACTAAGTTTGGAGGGCCTCACTAAGCAGCTGAGGCTGGCCTTGAACCCGGATCCTCCAGTCTCAGCCTCCCAAATGCTGGGATTACAAGCCTGTACCACCATGCCCAGCTCAGTGCTCAGTAACTTAGTGAATCCCTATTTCAAAACAAAAAATAAAACAGGGCTGGGGGTGTAGCTCACTGGTAGAATGCTCCTAGGTAAAATCCCCAGCACATCCTCACACTAAACATATATACATACATATATATATATATATTTATTTTTTAACACACACACACACACACACACACACACACACACACACACAACCTCTCTGAAGGCAATGATCAAAATCCAGCAGAAAACTAAACACTGAGAAGATGAGAAAATCACTGAGTGACTGCTCCCTTCCAACAAATCAGCATTTTGCCACAGGGCAAGCCCTGCTGCTGTCACAAACAACTAAAACTTCATTAGAAACTTACAATATTACTACTTAAGAAACTAGAGGACATACTTTGGAAGTAGTGATATTAACAACTGAAAAAGTTGTCTCAGAAGGGACAAAACACTGAAGGAAAATCCCAAATTTTACATATAACTACACAAATCTCTGCCTGATCCCTGAGCTAGGCATATAGAAGACAAATTACAAGCAACATAACTATTTAATCAGAGATTACAATTTCAGTTGCTGCCCACACCAGGAGAAACAAGAATTTGAAGTAAGTTAATCAAATTAACTTAAGCTAATAGTATTCAATCATAACATAAAGTAACTTGGATGCTGAAAATTAGCAGAGTGCACAATAGATGAAATAAATCCTTTCTATCAGACTGGCAGGGACACATATAAAGTATCACTGTATCTAAGGATTCAAATGGTTGTTCACTAAAATATATTACAATTTTCCAAAGATGTGTAGTTTTCTCTTCGGGATTAAAATAAAACAACAACAAACTTACCATACAGGTACGAGAGTTTTCACCTATGAATGAATCTCTTAACACCTGAGTGAGTTTACTTGCTCGGAAAGGAGTATGAGGTTTATTTCTACCTAAGGCTCTGATGCACTCCTGAAAATTAAGAAAACAAGTCTTAGATATTAGGTTTTCCTATAAAGAGTGATCTTAATTAACATAACTTAAGGGTCTCTTACTACAACTCAACTGTAACATGTAAGGTCTAATGAGCTCTAAAATTTTTAACAGTTTCACAGCATTGTAAAAATGTTCTCATAAATGCTAACTCAATAAAATAAACAACAAGAACAAAACTACTTTATTATTCCAAAAAATACTTCTGGAAACTGACTAGTGTTTAAAAGTAACAAGCAACAGAAAACTGTAAAAAAATTTAAAGTAACATTCCAAAAGAAAAAACACAGAACACTTAATTGTAATCCTCACAAACTCTGCTTTTCTAGTAAAGGAAAAGATGTAGTAACCTGGCCAATCTTTCTAAAAACCATTCCACTTTTTCTGAGAAACTGTTTCTTAGCTTACTTCTGTGGTTTCTTGCCTTCCCCAAAAGTATCACTAATTAAGCCCTTTAGTATCTGGTTATGTAGTCTCAGAATTAGTGTGCCAACTCACATATTCTTTATGCCATCTAAAAAGAATTAATAATGTATGCAAGGGAAAATTTTAGTTATAATAAAACACAACTTCAGGTATAACAACTAAAATTTGAAAACCTCTTTGATAAAAAGTACTATTATTTTGCAAATGAGTAAACAAAATTAAAGAAAAAATGGCTTTTCACAATTAAGTATTTAATTTACCTTGAGTGCTAAAAGGCTTTTATTAATTTCAGCACCTTCAAGCCTAGTTTGCCTGTCTGCACTGGAAGTATCAGCTCCTCTTTCATTTCCAGCCAAATCGATGAGAGAAAATTTGCCATGTAGTTTTCCTTTCCTTCTAAGAATAATCTGAAATACTGCATGGCTCCGAGATGAATGGGCATTTGCAGATGTTTGACCAGATGTCCTACAATGTGATTAAGCACATCTTCAGGCATGAAACCTAATTTATACATTTACCATGATAGTTACAACAGCAAAAATCTACTAGTTGTTACCTTTCTTTTTTTTTTTCTTCTACTGGGGATTGAACCAACCCAGGGGCATTCTACCTCTGAGCTGCATCACCAACCCTATTTTTTTTAAAATCTTGAAATAAGGTTTTGCTAAGTTGCGGAGTGTCTCACAATGTTGCTAAGGCCGTCTTTGAAGCTGGGATTCTCCTATCTTAGCCTCCCAAGTACTGGGATTCCAGGTGTGCGCCACTGCACCTGGCTAGTTTTTATCATTTAACAGTATGAGTTAGTAACAGTTAAATATACAGATTCATACAATTTTATCTGCCATTCTCCTAATGTATTTGTAGTATGGTATAATAAATGTCAAATGTCCATTTAACAAAATTTTTATGAATAATGACTTTTTTACTTCAATATGTATTAAAGAACACCCTTGTTTTGTTTTATGCTATACCCATAGTATCTAAAACTGAAGTTTTCCTTTCTTAATTAAAATGAGATTTACCAGCCGGGCATGGCGGCACACACTTGTAATCCCAGTACTTGGGAGGCTGAGACAGGAGAAATAAAGGTTCGCAGTCAGCATCAGCTACTTAGTGAGGCCCTTAGTGGGGCCCTCTGCAGCTTAGTGAGACCCTGTTTCAAAATAAAGAATAAAAAATAGGGCTGAGGGGTGTAGCTCGGAGGTAGAATGCCCCTGGGTTCCATCTCTAGTACTGCAAAAAAAAAAAAAATTACCTGCAACTGTTGCCTATGTCAATAAGCTTCAGTACATCTTCAACACATTTGACCTCCCGTTCCTGTAATCCCACCACTTGAACTTGCTGTTTTCCATCTTCTAGAACTCTTAATTTTGTTTTCCTATTTAGCAAGTCAAACACCTATAAAAACCACATTCAAATTAGAAAACCAACTTTAAAAGAAAAAGAATCAGTTCTATAAAAATAAGTCACTCAGAACCTAACAATAATTTCAGATATGAAAATAGTAATTATTAGAATAATAATGCTCAATATATTGACAACTCCAAATAACTTTTTTAAATCGCAAGATATAAATTCTAATATAACATTTCAAATACATAGTTAGTGGTGGCAGTTGTGATACAATGTGAATGTACTCAATGCCACTAAATTGTACAATTAAGAATGGCTAAAATGTTATGTTTTATAATTTTAAAAATTTAAATATTTTTTTAAAGTTTCCACATACCTTTCCACTATAAATTTCAAAAAAAGTTGCATATACTTGAAGTTCTAGCTTCTTATAGTTTGGCTTCTTTAGCATTAAAAAGACATCTCGAGCTATCAAGAATTTCACATACAGAAAATTGTTAAGATATAAAAAATATCATTTTTAAAATGCAATACAGATTTTCTATTGGTACAGGAAACAGTTAATCTTTACCTAGGATAAATAACATCAATAATAAAGTGAATACTTGACAAAAAATAGTTAATAGAAGTTACTCTTCATATTCCATACAAGGATGCTACTACTTATAAATAACATAAAATTATAGGTGGTAAGAATAAGGTCATTTTAATAATCATACCAAACAAAAGTTTTTACAATTCAGCCATTTAAAAATTTACACTAATCTCTGACAATATGCCAGACTATACCGATAACAAGATCTTTGTCACCAACAGCTTAATCTTAGTTTTTTTTCAAACAATTTGATAACCTACAACTGACATCATATACAGTAAGTACAGCACCAAAGTTGCTGGACAGTATTTAAAGCTTTATTTCAAAGACACCAAGCCAGGCGTGGTGGTGCATGCTTGTAATCCCAGCATTTGGGAGGCTGAGACCAGAGGATCCGGGTTCGTGGCCAGCCTCAGCTACCTAGTGAGGCACTCCGCAACTTAGTGAGACCCGGTTTCAAAATAAAGAATAAAAAATAGGGCTGGGGGTATAGCTCGGAGGTAGAATGCCCCTGAGTTCAATCCCCAGTACCGCAAAAACAAAACAAAACAAAACAAAAAAATATCAAAGACACCTTAATTATATCCAAAAAGAAGATTACAAATTCTATGCAAAAAAATACACTTACCAGCTAATGCATAAATTCCTTTAGAACAATCTTGGTTCTTTCCTGAAAAGTCACCACCCATAGTCTATCCATTGAAAATAAAATAAATAACAATAGACATTATTCAGGAGTAAATCTTGAGAATTTAGATCTTAGAATTAAACTATAAGAAGACTATAGCATCATACCAGGATTTAACTTTAATGAATTACTTACATGAGTTTTTCCACTTCCAGTCTGCCCATAAGCAAAACATGTAGCCATTCCCCTTTCAAATATAGTTTCCACTAGTGGCCGAGCAGTAAACCTTAAAAATAAAATGCATCAGTCAGAGCATATCACAAATAAGTTTAAGTTGTAACTGATAACAAATAAAATGATAATAACAAATAAAATAATACCAAGTAATATAAAACATATGACAACATGTAAATTTTTATTAATTTTAAACAACCATACCCTAGAATTGCTCAAAGCTATTTAAAGCATAATTTCAATCAACAATTCTATAATAAAATGGTAACAAAAATAATTCACGTATAATCAAAACCAACACAAAAAGTATCAATTATAATTTTTTTTTTTTTGTGGTACTGGGGATTGAACTCAGGGGCATTCTACCTCCGAGTTACATCCCCAGCCCTATTTTTTATTCTTTATATTGAAACAGGGTCTCACTAAGTTGCAGAGTGCCTCACTAGGTAGCTGAGGCTGACTGCAAACCCAGATCCTCTGGGCTCAGCCTCCCAAATGCTCAATTATAATTTTAACAAAAAGAATCAAGAGTGATATTCTCAACAACAACAAAAAAGAGCCAATAGGGGTAAAAAAAACCTATAAAAACACTGTATTTTTGAAACAAGAAAAATGATGATTACTTTGGATGTGGGCAAATAATTTATACTTGGGGAAAATAATATAAAGTAAACTTATATTATATTGAATTTTCTTTGTGTGTGTGTGTGTGTGGGGGGGTACTGGGTATTGAACCCAGGGGAATTCTACTTCCAAGCTATACTCCCAGCCTATTTTATTCTTTATTTTGAAACAGGGTATCACAAAGTTGCTGAGGCTGGACTCCTCCTGTCTCAGCCTCCCAAGTACTAGGATTACAAGTCTGCATCACCACACACATCTTAGGACACTGAATTCTGGGTATTCTTTTTTGATCCTTCTGTCTCAGCCTCCCAAGTACTGGGATTACAGGTATGCGCCACCATACCCAGCTCTGATAGTCTTGATTCAGGAAAAGAATGTCAAAATACTGCAGCTTATTTTTCAAACACATTGGTAAATTATTAAACTAAAAAGATAGGGGGCTGGAGATATAGTTCAGTTGGTAGAGAGCTCACCTAGCACACTATATGTGCTAGGTTCAGTTCCCAGTGCAGTAAAAATAAGTATTTAAACAAACAAACATAAAAAATGAAATAAGTGGGGAAGTATTCATTGAACAGAATACTAACAATAATGTTAGGAAAAAAAACAAGTCTACAAAAAAAAAATCTGTAAGTCGAATACTTTATATAGGTCTACTTAATAATTTTTTTAGGGCAAAATTGGAAAAAGTATAAAACAAAAAGAACAAGAAAAAGTTCTGGTCAAACAGAACAGAAGAGTCTGCAGTGTGATTTGACCAAAAAAAAAAAAAAAAAAAATCTAAGTTCTCAATCCATAAAAGTAGAGAGGATAAGGATAAGTGGATAAGTACTGGTAAAATTAAGAATATAGAGTGAAACTATGTTTACTAAATCTACCATATATGTAGAAATGTGTCTGTATAATGATTACTTAAAAACTATTATAAAAGTCAAACAACTTAAATTTTATGAGGTAGAGGTAGAAAAGTAAGGGAAAGGAGAAAATTATGTTTGCCAAAAGTTAAAAATTAATATATAATTTACTATTACTCACTTTTAAAATACATCCTTCACATCTCTTCATGTAGTACTCATAGACTTTAATCTTGTCTTTACTCTTTACAACTGAACTTCCAGTTTACTGGGATTAACAATCAATGAACTGTCTTAACTGTATTTCATTTGTAGTACTTTTTTGTGTGTCTGTGTGTGATAATGGGGACTGAACACAGAGACATTCTATCATTGAGCTATACCCTCAGCCTTATTTGTGATATTGAGGATTGAACTCAGGGTCATTTTGCCTCCAAGCTACACCTCTATTCCTTTTTATACTTTGTTTTTGAAATAGGGTCTCAGGTTGTTGAGAGTCTTACTTCTTTGCTGAGACTGTCCTTAAATTTGTGATTATGGGCATGGACCAGCACACCAGGCCTTTTTATTTTTTGCAACAGGGTCTCATGAAGTTTCTGAGTGCTGGCCTTGAACATCCAATTCTCCTGTCTTCAGTTGCCCAAATACTGGGATTATAGGTGTGTCACCATACCCAGCTATTTGTAACACCTTCCATGAAGATTATTATTAATTATTTTGCTTTCCAGACATTTTTATAAAATAAAAGGGCAAATAAACCATGGTTCACTTAAGAAGTGCAAAGCAGTTTTACACATTAACCTTCTCTGCTAATAAAACTCTTACATATGTAAGACTGAACTGTTTGTAAGTTGAATGCACAAACATTAAGAATCTCATGTATTAAAACTATTCCCAAGTATAAAGACAATAAAGGTTAAGCAAATGTTAGGTAGATTACTGAACTTTTTTATCTTAGGTGGTGGTCCATGCTAAATAAAGACTTAAACAAATGAACTATTGAGGTATAACAACAGAGATTTCAAATTTATTTACTAGTTCAGGGATTAAAACATAAAAATTAAAAATCCTCTTCATACCACATCCTATTCCTAAAGGTTATATTAATATTTTCTAATCCACATGTGTATGTGTTCTGTGACATGTATACAATAAATGAAGTATCAATTAGCAATGAGAACTATGTTTTGGGGATGCATTAAGGAGAAAAAAATGTTAATTACTCATAAAGAATTTACTACATTTTCTTCATTTAAACTCAGGACGGAAAAGGTACATGATGGTTCTAGAGAGCTATGTCAAAAACAATTTAAGATTCAGGGTAAGCCAGGCATGATGGCGCACACTTGTAATCCCAGTCCTTGGGAGTCTGAGACTGGAGGATCTGGGTTTGTAGCTAGCCTCAGCTACTTAGTGAGGCCCTCCGCAACTTGGTGAGAGACTGTTTCAAAATAAAGAATAAAATAGGACTTGGGGGTGTAGCCCGGAGGTAGAATACCCTTGGGTTCAATCCCCAGTTCTGCTAATAAACAAACAACCAAAAAAAAATTCAGGGTGGTGGTGAACACACAGTGTGAGAACAAAATTCTGATTTAAAAAAAATTTACCTACCTGTAAACCATTTCATTAGGAGCTGAGTCATCAAAGGCATAATCAAAACGAAATGTTTGGTTTTCTAGGTACCTTGTTAAATCTACTTTTTGTTTGGGTTCATGTACCATCACAACATCTTTACTGGGAATTGTGATTACATCAAGATCTTTCATTTGAGTTTCTAAAAGAATGAATGAAAATCAATGTTCAGTAATTTACACTGCATTTAAATTAATGTACATAAGTTATTTTAAGTAGTAAGAATTTTCTCAGTAGTGAGATCTGTAAATTTAAAGACAGTATCCCATAAATATGCCATTCAATAAGACAAATTATTTCAACAACAAAATGAAAAGAATCAAGATTTCTCTGAAGCAAGAGTCAACAATGGTAATGCTTTACAGAGATTTGCGTAATAGTTAATATTCAAATGAAAGCAAATGATTTACATTTAACTTTTCCAAACCAAACTGATTTGTGCTATTATCAAAATATATTACAAACAAGATAAAAATCAACTTTTTATAGAGCTCAGTTAAATATCATACCTTTTTTATTGAGTGGTCGTTTTCTCACACAAACACATATCCTATGTTCATCAATCTAGAAATAAAAATATTTTTTCAGTGATTATCAGTGATATGTAAAATGATGGAAAATAAACTATACAATACTTTCTCCAGGGGTTTTAGAAATTTATATATTGCATAAATATGATAGGTAAGCTTCAAAACAGGCTTTGCATAATTTTAATGTTTGTTAGAGGATTATTTCAAAACTTCTAAGTATAATGGAAATTTGTTCACTACCATAGGAATAGTTTTGTATGTAGAGAGTACTATTATTCTTAGCATTAAGTTCATGCTAGAAAGGTGTCTTACTCACTTCAAGAAGAGATGTATACAACTGAAGTACATATCTATTCTACCAAGTGGCATATTTTCAGGTTGATTATAGGCAAAGTTGTTTTGCAAATATCACTACAAGCAAAAACTGGATTCTCAGAAGATTACTGAGCAAAATAATTTTATAATTTATAATTTTATAAATATAACAATTCTTACATACAAATATTTTTCACAAAACCTATGTTCTCCCTACATGCCTTCTTTAAGTAATAATTAACCCAAAGCAGGGACTTGAAAGCTAGTAACATCTACTATCATCAGGCCCAATTCAGAAAAAGTTTGTCAGTTTGCCTGTCCTAACGCATGAGCTCACATACAGTAGATAAAATACATGAAGGTATAGCAAGGCTTAAAATATATGGGATATAAATGTTAGAAACAATCTATTAAATCCCATATAATAAAAATTGCCTAACATTTTTTGTAGCCAACACATATCTGTATATGCTAGGTCAGGCAGATTGTCATAAGAACTATCACTCACAAAAACATTTTCTACATAAATTCTTACTCTCTGACAGAGAAGGAGCTGAATAGTAAGACTAAGAACATTTTTCATCACTGGATTTTTGGTCCTTGGCAGTCTCCAACAAACATCACTTACCATTAAAAGCAAGAATAACACTTATTTTATTTTTGGCAGTATGGGGGGATTGAACCCAGGGGCATTCTACCTCCGAGCTACACCCCCAGCCCTATTTCTTTTTTATTTTGAAACAGGGTCTCACTAAGTTGCAGAGGGCTTCACAAGTTGCTCAGACTGGCCTCAAACTTGCAATCCTCCTGTTTCAGTCTCTTAAGTACTGGGATTACAAGTGGGCCCTACCACACCTGGCTATAACACTTATTTTAATACAACTGCTACTAATAAATTGGAATGATGGTGGGATCTACAGTCTACATCAAAGAGGTATAAAATAAGATTGGAACTGAAATAAAAATAAAACTGATGGTCAGAAAGAAAACTGGGTTTCTTCTCTCTCTCTCTCTTTTTTTTTTTTTTTTGGTGGCTCTGGGGATTGAAGCCAGGGCCATTGTACCTCCAAGCAACAATCTCAGCCCTATTTTTTTTTTTTAAATTTGAAACAGTGTCTCACTAGGTTGATGAGAGCATCACTACTTGCTGAGGCTGTCCTCAAATCTGCAATCCTCCTGTCTCAGCCACCCAAGTACTGGGATTACAGATGTGCACCACCATGCCAGGCTAAACTGGGTCTTCTTAATTTACTGCCTTCAGTGTTGTTGTTCTACCCTTACAAAGACAGGGAGACATTGCTTTGAAAAAAGATCTCTATGGACAGTACCTCTAATATTTAAAATTATGAGCACAAAGGTGTTTTACTTCCTGATTTTCTTCTTAAAGGGAATGAGTCTCCGTAAGAAAAAAATTACAGTAAAATATGAATTTAGAGGGTATCAATACAATGTTTAGTTATAGCATAAACAGTCCCAAAACAATGGTTTAAAATGAAGAATCTTACAGGATCTGCTGTTGTTAACGGTCTATAATCCAAACTTCCTCTAAAGTCTCTGATCATACACATAATTTCATAATTTGGATTTGTAGCATCAACATCCTATTAGACGATAGAAAACATTTGTCATTTATTATTATTATAATAGTTATTATTTATTTATGTTATATATATGGTTTGAAAAATGCAATTAAGAGTGTCATTTGTCATAACCAAGCCCAAACTCATATTGAACATGTAATATAATTTCAGAGTCTCCTCTCTTCAGATTTAATATGATCAGAATCATTTTCATATTAAAAATACAATTCCCATTAGTCTAAATGCATCCTGTTAACTTCAAAGGTTGCCCCTTAAAACAATTCTTCGACTAATTAAAAAATCATCTCTTAGATATATACTGTATCCTAGAAAATGGAACAAGAGAAAAAGGACTCATTTAAAACACTAGCAAAGAACTCTAGAAAAGCTGAATTACTGGAAAAATTCATTCTACAATTCTTTTAATTGCTTTATTTAGTGTTTTAGCAAAATGTAGATTTATTTAGGTTCATATCTTATTTTTGTTGACTCTAAAAAAGTAAAAATAAAAAAAATCTAAGGTATGGTAAAATGGCCCCAAAGTGACAGAGCATAGAGGAATCAAAACTCAAGACTGATTATTTTATTTATTTGTATATTTATTTATTTGATCCTCTGGATTGAACACAGAAGCATCCTACCTCCAAGCTATACCCTCAGCCCTTTTATTTTTTATTTTGAAATGAGGTCTTGACAAGTTTCTGAGGCTGGCATTAAACTTGCAATTCTGCTTTCAAATACTGGGTTTAGAGGCATGTGCCATCAAGCCTGGCAAGTCAAGATAATTTAAAAATAAAAAAAAAAAGTTTAAATTCAAATTGTTGAACAATAACTACAATTTACTTTTTTGCTTCAAAATTTATAAAGTTCAGATTGTACAAATATCACATCAATAGCCTCTCCCAGGTGTGAATAATACATAATTGAACATTCTAAATGAGATTTTTTTAATATATCATATTCAGATTTGCTCTGAATGTAAATTTCAAATATGTTACCGAAACTTACTTTCCATTAACCTTCTAGGAAATAATACCAACCATGTCAACTAAGAAGCAGAATGTGAAATGAGAATTAAGAGATCACAGAGAAATAAATGTCTAAGTATTATCAAGTACCCATAGAAAACACCAGGTGGCATCTATGCTAAGTATCAGTAAATATCTGTTTTGTGTATTACTTATTTCAAAACTCTACTAGAGAGTCTCAGGTAACTTTCAGACATAAGTTGATTTATTCACTTTGAATATTATTATTTTATTTTTGTGACTCTAGGGATTGAACTCAGGGGCATACTATCTCTAACCTACACACCCAGCCCTTTCTTTTTTTTTTGTTTTGAAACAGGATCTTGCTAAATTGCTGAGGCTGTCCTTGAACCTACAATCCTCCTGTCTCGGCCTCCCAAGTCCTGGGATTATAAGGCACGCACCACCACGCCTGGACACTTTGAATGTTATACTGGGTCCAAAATTCCACAACATAATATATGTACTGGTAGTCTAACATGATTAAGGGCATTTGAACATATCACTAAAAAAAACCCTGTTGTTTTATTACAGGAGATAAGTCCTGAGACTAGATATAGATATAATACTAAAGCACAGTATACAAGCTATAGGTACAATAACAAAATTTCTAAAATGTAAAAATCTGTAAAGGTTTAAAGACCAGTTTTCTATGCATTTGTCCCATTGCTATGAAATAGTTTTACTACTATCTGAAGGGAACAAGACAGAGATACAAGAAAGACTTACTCTCAATATTTAGTATAAATCGAAACACAAAATTTCCCCCCTTTCCCTATGCCATATAGGATCTAAACATATTCTGTAACACATGAGCTATTAAAAAATAGAACGAATTGGGGCTGAACACCGACTAAAACATGAAAAGTAAATGCAATAAAAATCTGATAACAGTAATTTATTTTCACAAAGGCTTACATGATTCCTCAATATCAATTTAAGGAATTCTTTAAGCTCTTTAAAATAAATACCTCTATTATTTTTTCACAAGCCCAAGCCAGTCTTTCACTGATACAGCTTAATCTTCGGCTAGAAACAAAATATGTTTCTGTTACAAACCTGGGCTCTTTTTTCTCTAAGTTCTTGTTGTTGCAATCTCCTTTTTTCTCGTTTTTCTTGCAATTTTTCTACTTCTTTCACACAATTAGATTTTCTACGTGCTGCAAAAAAAAAAAGATGAAGAAGTATAGTTTTTTTTTTTAGTACTATGCTTGTACACAAAAATTTTATGAATTTCACCACATATACAAAAATAAAAAAATACAGTGACAAAGCACACCTGTGTGTGTTTTACTCATGAGCTGTTTTAACAGAACCAGGGATAGGACAATATACAAATGAGTCAAGAAAAATGACTCAAACATACTGATACATGTCATCTCTTGGTTTAGAATCACAGGTCTCTGAATTGAAAGGACTGAGATGTGTAAAACTTTCTCTTATAACATCTGAAAAATTATATCTGGCCAGAATTTCAAATTCAAAGCAAATGAAACTTTGTTAAATTTTCCACAGTGGTAAAATGAAATCTATAACCAAGTTCATAATTAGACTGTTTACCATTTGGGGATTTATAAGAATGACCAAGAGAGAAAACATGTATGCCTAAAAATGACTGAATCCTGGATACGTGATTTACATACAAGGGGGTCCAAATTCCTTTTTTGCAGCTTGAACTGGAGATATATCTGAAACACTACCATTCTGTTGTGCAGAGGAAGACTGTTCAGGAAGTTGACTAGGCCGTGCACGAGCAGAACCAACCACTGTAAGTGAGAAAATTTTTAAATTCAAAACAGAAAATCAGTAAAAGCTAACTTTGGTAAAAGGAAAAGACATCTTAAAAACCCAATACTTAAAATGTTACATTTAACAAATTGCCAAAGTCTTCTATTTATGTATATATATAGGATATAAAACAGTGAATTCTGTTAAAAAAATGACACTGTTAAAAAAAAAGTTTTCACAGCTAAGACATTTTTAGATTGGCTTCAAGCCTTGGTCACTACCTGGCCCTCGTTCACCTCCTTGCTGAGAGTAGTTATAGGAGCAGCAGTAATAGGCATTCTAGGCTTATGCATTCTACCACTTGTTGTACCCCTTGTGATAAATGCCTATGTTAGTATATGAGCAGATTTACATGGAATAAAACTGCAAGCACTGCCTTGCACAGTGCCTGGTAGTCAATGATGGGTTTGATTTTCTCAGGGCAATATCAACCTAAGATAGGGCTCGTTGAATGACTCATCGAGACCCCATGACGGGTAAGATTATGCACCTGGTAGGAAACTACCTAAGACAGGCACAGTCCTTCGTGCATTTTAAAATAAAAACAGGAGTTGTGTGAGCCCAGCCGGGCCCTTTCCCTCCTGGTAGATGCTATCTGCATATTTGAGTAATTATACTGATTATTCTGCTATGGCTACTTTGGCGTCTCAAAATCTGGTGATTGCTCCTAGGATGCGTAGATGAAAGACCCTCCTACTTCTTAAAAAGTAAATATATGACTCTAAAGGTTTATGGTTTTATGACTCTAAATGTACAACAAATCCGTGCTGAATAATAAAAATAAAAAAATATATATATATAAAAAAAGTTTTCAAAGTAACTGTGCAGACTCAACTTCCACCAATATAATTTTAGCTACAAAATTCAATGAGCAATTTAAATAAAAACCAAAAGTAAATTTTATTTTTAAAAATTATTTAAAAAATATGTGAGAACCCTCCCATGTCTTAAGATTTCAGACTACAAAGAAATTTTCCTGAAATATGTGTACAAAATATAAATATTAAAGACTCATTTGAAAAAACTGACACTATTCAGGTATACAGAAAGCAAAAACGTAAAATCCCCCCAACCCTTTTTGTATTCCAAATATCATTCTTTGTTCTTCAAATATTCAACTCTTCAGAAGAGAATTTCCCCATTGCAGATGTTATAAAAATAGAAAAAGAAACATGACATTAAATATAAATAGCAACTTCACAAAGAAATAAAATTTCACAAGACTCAAAAGATAGTGTTTGAAAGAAGGACTGTTCCTTCTACCTCTAATCTCTCCTCTGATAATGTCTGCCCATCCTGTCCCTCCGTCCATATATACAGAGAAATGTGACTATTAGATATAGTAGTCAGAACTGAACAGTAGAAAAGAAGTTAATTATGTTTTACATTGCCTGGCTGAAAGGCTTGAATTTAACTACAACTTATACCCACTCAACTTTTGTGTCATTGACTCTGAAATGGCCATTATATTTTTCAGAAGCCCCTTAGATAATTATGGTAAACATTGTGATTAAATTTACCCTTGTGAAATCTATTAGCTGATTTCCTTTCCCAATTCTTCTTTCTTATAATCTCTCCTCAAAATTGCAAACTTATCAACTGAGATGACTAAAAAACTACATATTTTATGTAGTTTATCGTCATCACATTTTTTAAATTCTTTTTTTTTCTGATTACTGACATTGTTATAAAGGAAATTAAGAAAATACCAATCTTAAAATTATCCACATAAGGGCTAGGGGCATAGCTCAATGGAACAGCACTTGCCTAGCATGCATGAGGCCCTGAATTCAATCCTCAATACCCTCCCCACACAAACACAAAATAATTAATAAGTTACTGATATAAAGTTCAAATCAATAACAATACTAAGGTAATATTTATTTTTGATTTACCTTGTAAAGCCATACTAAAAAGTCAATAGGTAAGATTAAGAGATGAAGTTTTACTTTACCTCTGTTATCTCTTGGAGGAGGGTCATTCTTAATAGATGCCACAGTCCGTCGATTCTACAAAAGAAAAACATGTTCACTGTATTTTCTATTCATCCTTCATATACACATGTAATAATCTGTTCCTTTAACTGAACAAAAATAGACATACAGTAATATAAAAATAAATAGAAAAAAACCTATCATCTAACAAATTCCTACTAATGTTATTAAATTCAAGTTCTTGTATATGAATGTTCTTGTATATGTTCTAGCTGGGTGCAATGGTACACACCTATAATCCCAGTACTTGGGATGTTGAGACAGGAGGATTGCATGTTCGAGGCCACCCTCAGCAACTCAGCAAGACTCTATTTCAAGATTAAAAAAATGAAAAATAAAAAGGGCTGGGAGTGTAGCCTGGAATGTAGAATACCTCTGGGTCCAATCTCCAGTACCAAAGAAATGAGACTCATTTATTTCAAGCTGCTAATATGTCAAGAAAGATGAACTATAAGATTGCCCAAGGTTTTGGAGCTGAATATAAAAAAAACATTCACTAAGTTAGGCATGGTGACACACGCTTATAATCCCAGTACTTGGGATGCTAAGACAGGAGGATCACAAGTTCGAGGACAGCCTCAGCAAGTAGTGGAACTCTCATGGACCTAGTGAGACCCTGTTTCCAAATAAAAATAAAATAGGCTGGGGGTGTATCCCAGAGGTAGAATGCCCCTGGGTTCAAATAGGTTTATGATCTACGAATTGAAAATCTGTTCATATGCAGTTTACAAAGCAAGTTTTATTGATAACTGCTATCTATCATACTACATTTGTGTGTCTGTGTATGCCCTCCTTGTAAGACACTGAGTTCCTATAGGCTGAAAGCCATGTCATATTCATCTTTGTATTCTATCAGAGTACACGCTTAATATAGAAAAAAAGCAGTAAAAGTTTTTTAAAAACTAAAACTAAGAATTGTAGATTCAGCAACTTTATAGGACTATCTGGTTTAAAAAGAGCTATATTTTCATATAAAGTTTTAATAGTAAGGGGTTTTGAAAAATGAAAGAGAAATTACCTTTATTTTATTTATTTATTTATTTAACCCAGGGGCATTCTACCTCCAAGCTACAGCCCCCCAGCCCTATTTTATTTTTTATTTTGAAATAGGGTCTTACTAAGTTGTGGAGGGCCTCACTAAGTTGCTAAGGCTGGTCACAAACCTGAGATTCTCCTGTCTCAGCCTTCCAAGTACTGAGATTACAAACATGAGCCATCATACCTGGCTTAAACTATACTATTATCACTTCTCATCCTTAATAAACTTGATTAGCAAAATTAAAATTTCAAAAGACTACTGGTATAGGTATTTATTATCCATAATAAACAGCTATTTTTGTCTGTCTTATGTATTTCATTTGAAAACACTAACCAAGTCAGGTATGGTAGCGAGAACCTGTAATCCCAGTACTTGAGAGGCTGAGACAGGAGGATCTTGGGTTTGAGGACAGCCTCAGCATGTGATGAGACTCTCAGCAACCTAGTGAAACCCTGTTTCAAAACAAAAAATAAAATTGGGCTGGGGGGTATAGCTCAGATGTAGAGTACCCCTAGGTTCAATCCCCAGTACCACAAAAGAAAAGAAAGAAAAAACAAATCCCACTAGCTGGGTGTGGTGGCGCACGCTTGTAATCCCAGCATTTGGGAGGCTGAGACCAGAGGATCCGGTTCACAGCCAGCCTTAGCTACCTAGTGAGGTACTCCTCAACTTAGTGAGACCCTGTTTCAAAATAAAGAATAAAAAATAGGTCTGGGTGTATAGCTCGGAGGTAGAATGCCCCTGAGTTCAATCCTCAGTACCACAAAAAAACACAACCCCCCTAAAAAAAACCCCACAAATCCTACTAACAGATAGTATTGACTACTATCTCATTTGAAGCTATTAGTCTTAAGAAAAATCTTACTTAGGTAAGAAAATTCTATGGTCTTATCTAATAATTGTGAATTAAGACAACCCCAATCCTTGAAAGTATGTGTGTATAAGCCGGGCATGGTGGCGCACACTTGTAATCCCAGCATTTGGGAGGCTGAGACCGGAGGATCCGGGTGTTCGAGGCCAGCCTCAGCTACCTAGTGAGGCACTCCGCAACTTAGTGAGACTCGGTTTCAAAATAAAAGAATAAAAAATAGGGCTGGGGGTATAGCTCGGAGGTAGAATGCTCCTGAGTTCAATCCCCAGTACCGCAAAAAGAAAAAAGAAGAAAAAAAAAAAAGAAAGTATGTGTGTATAATACATATATATGAATGGTATAGAAAAACTTTTCTTAAAAAACAAACTAATCAATACTTAAACCATACTCTCACAACCTACCAGATTTAAACCAGAAGGTTTAAAAATTAGTATACATCCCTACACACTCCCTGCTCTAAAGTCTCATCACTAACCTTTACAATTTTGTTTACTTTGGCTGAAGATGTTGGAGGTGGAGGTATTTCTGGACTGGGTTCAATTTCTTCATCAGGTACAAGGTCGGGGTTAAGTGAAAAAATGCTCTCCAGATCAATCTGTTGAGACACATGAGACACATACACATATATTTTGAGAGGATATTTTGACAACATTTTCATTTTCAAATAAATTTATACACAGTAAATAACTTAAATGATTTGACTTAATAAATAGCACTGCCTTGCAAACTAAATTGTTTAGAATGATAACCCCCATATATTAAAGAAATTAAAATAGCGTTTTATATTACTGATTGTATGAACTGCTACTAACATAGCAACCAACAAACCACATAATTATTCAGCAACTTTCAAATTTTATGAGCTAGGTTAAAAGAATAGTACATTTAATCTAATAGTGAACATGACTACCATGTGCAATCACGTAAGATATGCAAGGGGAATCTAAATTTTTCTTTTTCTTTTTTGTGGTACTGGGAATTGAATCCAGAGGCATTCTACCTTTGAGCTACATCCCTAGACTGATTTTATTTCTTATTTGGAAACAAGGTCTTACTAGGTTGCTGAGAGCCCCACTAAATTGCTGAGGCTGTGATCTTCCTGTCTCATCCTCCCAAGTACTAAGATTACAAGTGTGTACTACCACACAGGGCTTAACTTGTTCTTGAATGAAAATTTTTAATTTGAAAGTTTTTCAAAGAATCATAAAGAATACATGTGCTATTTTCTGCTTTGTTTTATATTCAGAATCTTGACTGCAGGACTAAAAAGAAAATCCAACCAAGTGATGATACCTCTTTGCCTTTTGTATCTCCATTTTCTATCCATTCAACAGTTACACTTTCATTATCTTCATTTAAAGATGTTACCATTGCTTGGTGTATTCGGCCTAAGTGGGAATAAAACATACATTTTTAAAGCAATGAACAATGGTATTCCTAAATGCTATTAAGTTGTAATGTGCCATTTTACATACACACACACACACACACACACACACACACACACACACACACACAATATGCTATCTTTCTTAATTTCCACAGAATCTCAGGATTAGGGGTAAACTTTGTCCATAGGGTCATAAAATCAATGTGTTACTTGTCAAATCCAGGGAATCAAGATACTAGATGAGAACATTTATTTTCAGCATATCCCTTAAAAGGTTACACCGTGACAAGGAATGCCTAAAATTTTATACTGTTAGACAGTTCTGATCATTAGAAAGTTTCCTTACTATGAGTCAAAAATGACTGAGCTACAACAGAAATCTAAGGCAATTTTTAATTACTCTGATATAAAAACTTTTTACTTCACTTTTAATCATATACTATACAAATACTATGTATGAAATTGTGAAAATAGGCTACAAAAAGGCTAGCAAGTGCTAATCTAAAATGTTTTCTTCTCTTCTTCACATTACTTATCCAACTCTATTCTACGTCTTATGTTCCCTATTTTATTTTGAAACAGAGACAGTCTCACTAAGTTGCTGAGGCTGCCGTTGAACATGCCTCTAATCTGAGCCTCCAAGTACTGGGACTATTGGTGTGTACCAACTTGCCCAGCTTGTTTTCCCCCTTCTTAATAAACTGAATTTTACCTGTTAATAACCAGAGCTAACTAAATATTTAAAATTATTACATAATTACTGTATTTACCATAACTTACTTAATATATATTTATTGCCACTTAGGTTATATACAATTTTTTTTTACTATTATAAACACTGCCATGGATACTACCACATATCCCTGTCATTGTCCACTTCTCAATTATTTCCTTAGGGCAAAGTCCTAAAATCGGACCAATTAAATTTCTCATGAAAAAAAAATATATATATATACATCTTACCCATTTACTTGATTATTAGTTAAGTAAGGATAGGAACTAATTGTTATATATCTATATCATCAATATTAACAAAATGCTGAACATATGTATTTCCTAAATGAAATGCTTGAGGGCATCTCTAATTTACTTTAGGGTAATTTACAGTTGTTTAAATATTTAAAACAAAATGTATGCACGGCAAGTGTTATTATATTAAGGAATACAATGTTTTTAAATAAAATATGGGCACTGTCAATATTTGATAACTATATATGAAATTATTATCAACTACAATGTGGAGGCAATAAATAAATATAATCTTATAAAAATTACTATATTGAGGATAAAATAACAATTGACATATTGGTGCTCCTTTACTATTAAACCAAAATATATACTAGTATGATCTTTTCTTTTCCTTTTTTTTGGCGGTACTGGGGATTGAACTCAGGGGCATTCTACTTCTGAGCTATACCCCCAGCCCTATTTTTTATTCTTTATTTTGAAACAGGGTCTCCCTAAGTTGCAGAGTGCCTCGCTAGGTAGCTGAGGCTGACCTCGAACCCAGATCCTCCGGTCTCAGCCTCCCAAATGCTGGGATTACAAGCGTGCGCCACCACGCCTGGTTAGTATGATCTTTTCATGACAGTATATAGAGATCTATTAATTTGAACAACTATATAGCATTCTATAAAAGGAATGTTTAGAACTTAACTATTGCTTTACTAAGAGTCATTAAATATTTTCAAATTGCCCTCCATGTATATTCCCAACAATAAGACCCATTCCTCCACACTTTCAACACTAAGTAGTATTAATATTAAAATTTCTATCCATCTGATTGATACACCCGATCTTTCTTTAAGCTACCAACTCCACTGCCTGATGCAATATATCTTTTTCTTATATTACTGTGACATTTTCCCGACTAGTCTTGTTTCCAACAATTCTGCCCTTCAATCTGTTCTCCATACACCAACCAAAGTTAAAATCGAGCGTTGTGGTACACACCTGTAACCCCTGTACTTAGGAGGCTGAGATAGGAGAATCACAAAATTGAGGCCATGATTCCTTTGCTCAAAACCTTCCCAGTAGCCCCCATCTGAGTAAAAGTCAAAATCTTTCCAAGACCCCTGCACTGCACCCCCATGGTGCTATATATTGAACGTAGGGGCCCTGTACCACTGAGCTATACCTCTAACCCTTTAAAACAACGAAAAACTTTTTTGAAACATTTGAGATTACAGGTGTGAGCCACTTTACCTGGCTTTCAATGGCCTATCAAACAAAAGCATACATAATCTGATCACTCATTTCCTGTGACTTTGTTCACCTCAGACCAGAGCAACTCTTTTTTAACTGAATAATCTCCATCGCACACAATATTGCTTCCACTCCCCACAAAAACAAACAAAATATAAGTAAAGAAATTAAATGTGAAAGCAAGTGAGTAAATGGTTCCATTTACTGAGGCAAGCAGGCATTGTAGAAGAAGCAGGTATTGGAAGTGAAGGGAAATGATGAGCTATAAAATACTGGAAGGAATCCAAAGGGAGAAACGTAACAACAACAAAAAATTAGATAAACCTTACTGCAATTTGATTTGGAGAGAAACTATATAAATAACCATACCTGGTATGTATCAGTTGGATCTTTTAGTAAACAGATGTTGAGAAGAGTACAGGAGGTTTACTACGAAAGATAAAAACTAGGCATGGAAAACTTTCAGAACATGATGCAGATCTAAATCCATGAAGCAAAGGGAAGATGAGACAGGACTGAGCAGAGAAAGTCTCAGGTCCTGATGCAGATCCAACAAAAGTCCTGGCCAGCCCAGCAGGGAACTCTACAGCAAAGACTGCCCAACAGAATAGTCCTGCACTGAACCAAAAAATTTTCCCACGAAATTTAAGGTCTCAGCTCCAAGTTAAGGATCCTGAAGCTGCTAACAAGTGCAGACTATCCATTCACCCTGGAACTGCAGGAGTTCTTTCTTAGAGAGATATCCAAGCAGTACACCCACACATTTCCAGCAGAACATGAATTGAGAAAAATAAGTTTAGCTGGTAGTGGAAATGAAGAATGGACCCCAGAGCGTCATAAGCAGCCATGCTGGAGGCAAACCTACTCAGCAATCTGGCAGGAGTTACCACTGGTACATAGATCCCTGTATCAATCACCATCTCTACAATATGAGTAATAAGGCTGCTCTCACCCCCATCACTGCTGGCAGCCTTACAGAAGTAGCACCCATTTGTGAAGACATTATAAAATTATTGCAACAAAAGTTTTCCTTAAAGTGAAAGGATTTAATATAAAATATTAATGTGGTTTTATCAAGAGGAAGAAAGTATTTTGAGCACAAGGAAATATGTCTGAATACCAGACTATTCACTCTAAAGATTAATCCCCAGTAAGAAATGGGGAGGCTTATAGTGGAGGTGGCTAAAGAAATAAGTATGGAGATAGGTCTCCATGCAATTAGCAACAGAATTACCAAAGAAGAGAAAATGGGGGGAAATGTGCACATCCCAAAAGTTATGTAAGACCAGTAATATCATTCCTACTGTTGAACATTTACCATTGTTTTGCAACTCTACTAAGAAAGGAGTGACTTAGAATACTGATAACTAGGTATGAAAAAAAGACTAATAAAGATATGTATTAAGGCTATCTGTTACATTTTCAAAGAGATTTTAATCTCCAGAGACAAACTAGACTGATGTGCAATGAGAGAATAAAAAAAATTTAGGAGAGAACACCAAGCATTAGCAGTCTCTACTTTGGAACTGCCACAATTTCAACTGTCAAAGCAGACACTGAGAAAGCCTTAAACTACAAGTTAGCAAAGTCAAAACCAGCTTGATTTACCAGCTAACACTAGACTCTAGAGGTCGATTACGACTGGTTTATCTCTACATTAATCCAGTTCACTTATCCAGTAAGAAGAAAAAAAATGACAAAATTCCTGCAATAACAATGAATAAAAAGTCTGGAGCCAAATTAAGTAATGTTTGCTTTTTTTGCCAGTTGATCAGATAACTAGAAATATCTGCAATATCCCTGGCAACATGGGACTTTTAGTGTTCACCAACAGATGTTTCTAAAAAAAATCTCAACTCTTCCCAATATAACATTAAAAGTTTTAAATTGTTTTATGTATGGTTTTCACTTGAGATGCAAGTATCTTTTTAATTGTAATTAAAGACTTATAACTTGGTTTTAAAGTCAAATGCAGTATCTGTTAACGACTTAGAATACTTTTCAAAGAAAAAAGTAAAAAAAAAATAAAAAATCAAGTTAGGTTTCCTTTAGGCATAAAAAAGAAAGTTTTGAGCCTGGATGACTGGGAGAATGATGGTATTAGGGGTAGAACAATGAGACAACTTTATCCAAAGTCTCAGTTGTTAAAAAGAATTAGGTAGCCAGGCACTCCTGTAATCCCAGTACTTGGGAGTCTGAAACAGGAGGATCGCAGGTTCAAGACCAGCCTCAGCAATTTAGGGAGACGCTCGACAACCTACTAGGACCCTGTTTCAAAATAAAAAAATAGAAAGGGCTGGTGGTGTAGCTCTGAGGTAAAATGCCCCTGGGTCCAATCCCCAGTTGCCACCCCCCCCCCCACAATCATGTATCAATGTTAACAAAATGATAACAGGTAAAGAATTATGAGCACAGAAACAAATCAGGATTGGAAACACCTGTCTCTAGAACCTGGGACAATCTTCCCAATATCATCCCATTATCTGGTCCATTTGAGAAAACTCCTTCATTCTCTGATTTATTTGATTGTAAATTATATCTCATATACCTCCACATAAACAATAGCACAAACACTTGTTTCCAACACCAAACAAATTAAAAATCAACACTTTGTTCATTTGTTTGTTTCAAGATGGGATCTTGCTGTTGCCCAGGCTGGACTGGAACCCCTGAACGCCAGCAATCCTCCTGCCTGTCTTCCACCACCATGCCCAGCAAATAACACTTGAAACCTATGTTCCCCACTCCCTATACGAATCTTTTTTCCTTCTGAGCTAATCACTACTTCTTTTGTATCTTTTGCAAGTTTTATCACTTAAAACACACTCAACAAACCCTAAATTTATTTTTAATTTGCATATACATGGATTAACACTACTTTAAGGCTTGTTCCTTTTGCTCAACACTACTTTTCTGAGATTTGTTAATGTTTTATGTCACTGTTGTATACACACCACATATTTAAGCCTTTTCACTACTATAATATATTTATATGCCAAAATGTATCTATTTCATTGGTAGACATCTGAGATGTTCTTAATGTTTTTGCAACTAAGAACCCTGGTGGCACATGCTTGTAATCCCAGTACTTGGGAGGCAAAGACAGGAGGGTTGCAGGTTGGAGGCCAGCCTCAGCAATTTAATGAGACTATTTCCAAGTAAAATAATAAAAATCGGAATGGGAGTAAAATTTCCCTGAGCCCAATCCCTAGCACAAAAAATAAAAACAAAAACAATGGTGGTGCACGCTTGTAATCCCAGTACTTGGGAGTTTGAGACGAGATCACAGGTTTGAGGCCAGTCTCAGCAATTTAGCAAGACCCTGTTTCAAAATAAAAAAATATAACCTAGGCTTGGTGGCACATGCCTATAACCCCAGTACTTGGGAGGCTGAGACAGGAGGATCACAGGTTTGGAGGGCAGCCTCAGCAAGTAGTGAGACTCTCATCAACTTAGTAAGACCCTGTTCCAAAATAAAAAACAAAAAGGTAGATAGCTTTTCTGGGTTCTGTCCCTAGTACCAAAAATAAAAAATAAATAAATATAAAAAATAAAGATGGTGCTATGGGAATTCACATACATGTGTACTACTGTTACAAATGTGCAAAAATTTATGGAATATATGAAAATACACACACACACACAAAATAGCTGGGTGTGTGGTGATGGTGCACACCTGGAATCCCAGTACTTGGAAAGCTAAGATAGGAGGATCCCAGGTAGAGGCCAGTGTCAGCAATAGGCAAAGCCCTCAAATTTAGTAAGATCCTGTTTCAAAATAAAAACTAAAATAGGGCTGGGAGTGTAGCTCAGAGGTAGAGAGCCCCTGGATTTGATCCCCAGTACCACTTACAGAAATATAAAATACATTATGCACATACATAACTTTTCTAGTTAGTGTTATGTTGTTTCCTATAGTAACTATACCTATAATGATCTGCCTACCAGCAATTACCTTCAATCCACATTAGCAGTATTTGTCAGATTTACTGTATCATATTCTGGTTCTAATTTCTCAGATTTAATTAGGTTGTACCTACTTTTGTGTTTGCTGGCCATTCAAGTTTTTTGTGTATGGTACTGGAGACTGAAGCTAGGGGTCTTCTGCATCTGAGCTACAACTCCAACTCCAGTTTTAAATTTTTCATTTTGAAACAGATTCTCATTGAGTGGTGGAGGGCCTAAGTTGCTGAGGCTGGCTATGAACCTGTGATCCTCCTGTCTCACTCTTCTAAGAACTGGGATTACAGGCATGTGTCACCATACCTGGCTCATTCACACTTTTGACTGCTGTCTTTTTCTTGCTATTTCTGTATAGAAATCCTCCAAATGTTCTTGGGATTAATCTTCAGTTAGCTTATCTTTTCACTTTCTTTATAATGTCCTTTTTACTTAATTTTTGGGTGGTACTGGGGATAGAACCTAAGGGTATTCTACCTAAGAGCTACACCCCCAGCCCTATTTTAAAATTTTTCATTTTGAAACTGAGGCTTGCTAAATTACTGAGGCTGGCCACGAATCTGTGATCCTCCTGTCTCAGCCCCTCCCAAGTACTGGGATTACAGGCGTGTTTTACCATGCCCAGTTTATATCTTTAAGCTCTTAATTTTAATGTGGCAAAATATATATTTTTCAATTATGCCTTTTTTGGTATAAGATTCTTCCTGAGGTTGGGATCACTAAGACAGATTCTCACATTTTCTTCTAAAGTTTTTCAAAACCTTTCATATTCAAGGTCTCTTAACCCACTGGCAAATATTTAGATTATTTGTGTAGATAACACAATTACCTATCCCTCCCCCTAAGAAAATAAATTGTTCAGCACCACTTTCTGAAAAGCTCTTCCCTCCCTTACTCACTGAAACACTGTTATAGTTCAAGTGTACATGCATGAGTCTTTATCCCTGGATCAAAAGTACAGTCTTAATTACAATTGTATCTTTGTCTTGTTATCTGGTAGACCAGTCCCCGAATCCCAGTCTTATTCTTTTAAGAGTTTTTATGATGATCCTGGCCTTTTGCATATCTGTATAAAGTTGAGACTCAGCTTTTCAAATTCCAAAAATCACATTAATTAAAATTAAGAAAACAAAGCCAGGTGTGGTGGTGCACGCTTGTAATCCCAGTACTTGGGAGGCTGAGACTACTTAGTAAGGCCTTCCACAACTTAGTGAGACTCTGTTTCAAAAATAAAGAATAAAAAATAGGGCTGAGGATATAGCTCAGAGGTAGAATGCCCCTGGGTTCAATCCCCAGTACTACAAAACAAACAAACTGATAATGTGATTTTGATTATAACTGCACTGAACATTTTGTTTTGAATATTGGCCAGTTTCCTTTTTCATACCTTGGTAAGACGAGCCTTATAAAATTACTTTTTAATGGCAGATTTTTCCCTTTCTATTCTTTGGAATTAAGTTAGTGCAAAACCACAATTATTTGAACCTTGAATGTTTGGAAGGCACTGGTAAACCTATTTTGGCTTAGGGAAATATTTCTGAGAATAATTTCCTTAATAATTATAGGATTATTGTAGTTTTCTACTATTGCCTGCTTTGCTAATTATATTTTTCTAGAAGGCTTATGTAAGTTTTTACAATTGGGGCATAAAGTTTGTTTTTTTTTTGCGGTACTGGGGATTGAATTCAGGGGCATTCTACCTCTGAGATATACCCCCAGCCCTATTTTTGATTCTTGATTTTGAAACCGAGTTTCACTAAGTGCCTCACTAGATAGCTGAGGCTGGCCGTGAACCCGGATCCTCCGGTTTCAGCCTCCCGAATGCTGGAATTACAAGCGTGTGCCACCATGCCCAGCTGGGGCATAAAGTTTTTTGTAATATTTGTTTAGTGCCTACAGCATTTGTAATGACATCCACTTTTTCATTCCTAATTTTTAATTTTTATTAATCTCACTTGAGATTTGCCAATCTTATCTTTTCCAAGAATACATTCAGGGAGCTGGGTGTGGTGGCACATGCCTGTGACCCTCATACTTGGGAGGCAGAGACAGGAGGATCACACACAGGTTCAAGATCAGCCTCAGCAAACCGTTTCAAAACAAGAAATAAAATAGGGTTGGGGTGTAGCTTGGAGGTTGAATGCCCCTAGGTTCAATCTCCAGTACTCTTCCGCGCCCTCCTTAAAAAAAGGAAAAGAAAACTTTAAAATCTAGAAACATATTTCAATTTTTTTTTTCACTTTTTGTGTACTAGGAATTGAACCCAGGAGCATTCTACCTCAGAACTATACCCCCAGCCCTTATTTATTTTGTTTTTTTAACGGGGTCTTGCTAAGTTGTTGAGGCTGATCTCGAACCTGAAATCCTCCTGTCTTAGCCTCCTTAATACTGAGATTACCCACATGCCACCACTCCCAGCTAAAAGTTTTCAATTTTATTTCAACTTGTTTGTAAAGATAAATTAGAGAATGTCATCTGTTGAGGATGAAAAAAAAAATTCACAAAGTATTGGGAAGTATATGCAAACCAATCATAATATGCTCCTAATCATTATTTCCCCCAATAAAATGCCTCTTGATTTTTAACATCCCAATTTCATAAAATGTATTTATTTCTCAATGCAAGATTTTTTAGCCAATGTTTATATAAGAATATTTATATCTGTATATGCCAAAACTCAATTAGCATTTTAAACAAAAGAGTATGCAAGAAAAGTTCTATCAACATAATTGGCAAACTCTCAGAATCACATACAGGCTCATTTTTAAAAAAAGGTATGCTATGTATCAAAGTGATATAAAATGTAGGCATAGGATGATGCTTATTCTATGTTTTACCCCACCAAAACTTAAATGAGGCTTAACTGCTCAATGCTAAGTGTTTAGAGTTGGAGCCTACAAGGAGGATCATGAGGGCAAAACTCTCATGAATAGATTAATATCATTTTGCAAGAGCAAGTTCTCGCTCACAGGACTGGACAAGTTGCTGCACAAAGGGTTGTTATAAAATGAATTTTCTTGCTCCCTCTCACACCTTGTGACCTCTCCTTTTTTTTTTTTTTTTTTCAGTAATGGGGATTGAACCCAGAGGCATTCTACCTCTGAGATATACTCCCAACCCTGTTTTTTATTCCTTACTTTGAAACAGGGTCTCATTAAGTTGCTAAGTAGCTGAGGCTGACCACGAAACTGTGATCCTCTGTCTCAGCCTCTCAAAGTTCTGGGATTAAAAGTATGTGCCACCGTGCCCAACGAGTAACCTCTTTTGAATGCACCACACTTTGCCTTCCACATTCTGCCATGAGATCTTCACCCTTCACCAGTAGCCAAGATGATGCTGGCATCATGCCATAAGCCAAAATAAATGTTTCCTTTATAAATTACCCAGTTTCTGGCACTGTTATAGAAATAGAAAATTGGTACCAACAAATAGAGTTGTAATCTGAAAATGTGAAAGTGGCTTTGGAACTGATAATGGTCAGAGGATGGAAGAGTTTGGAGGAGCAGGCTAGAAAAAATCTAGAATGATGTAAATGGAGCATTGAAACAAGGTGGCTACTGGAAAGTTTGGAACGTCTTTAAGGTTATCTAAGTGGCCGGGCATAGTGGCGCACACTTGTAATCCCAGCATTTGGGAGGCTGAGACCTGAGGATCTGGGTTCAAGGCCAGCCTCGGCTACCTAGTGAGGCACTCCGCAAATTAGTGAGACCCTGTTTCAAAATAAAGAAAAATAGGGCTGGGGGTGTAGCTCGGAGTTAGAATGCCCCTGAGTTCAATCCCCAGTACCACACACACAAAAAAATTACTTAAGTGTTCATGGCCAGAATGCTTACAGAAATATGAATAGTAAAGGCCATTCTGATGAGGCCTCAGATGGGAGAAATATCTTACAGATAACTGTAATAAATCCTATCATCTTTTTTTGGGGGGGGGGTGGTGGTGGTGGTACTGAATACAGAACCCAGGGCCACAAATATGCTAGGCAAGCACTCAATCACTGAGCTACATCCAGCCCTGAGACCATCTCTGTTATAGAGTTGCAAAAAACTTAAATAACTTGATTGCAATATGTCCATGCCCTAGAACTTTATAAAAGGTGGAATTAGTATGTTTGGCTGAAATGGCTAAACAAAATATAGAAAGGGACTGAATATTTACTTTTAACTACTCACACTAAGATTCAAGAGCAAAGGAATGAACTAAAGGTGGTAGAATTTATAACTAAACATAGTAAAAATTGGGTAATTTGTTGCCTGGTCAAATACAGAAGAAGTGTTTGAGGGTGCGGCTGAACTACTAATTACCAAAGAGATTAGCCTGGATAGAAGGGAGCCAGGACTTGACCATCAGAGGGAAAATGCCCTGAAGGTATTTCAGAGATGGAATAGGCTGCTGTCTCTCCCTTCACAGGATAGAATGTTAGGGCCTTGAGGGTAGAAGGATTGCTTTTAAGAGCTGCTTTCACCTGGCACTTCCAGCATCCCAGCTGTGGCTCAAGTGGCCTTGGGTGCAACACAGGCCACCACTCTGGAGGGAACTGGCTATAAACCTTGGTAATGTCCACATGGTGCTAATCCTGCAGGTATGCAGAATGTAAGTGCTACAGTAGCAACCCACCTAGATTTCAAAGGTTGTTGCAAACTGCCTGACAGCCCAGGAAGAGACCTGTTAAAGGGAAGGAGCTACTTCGAAGTCCCCACTAGGGCAATGCCTATTGAAGCTGTGGAAATGGTGACAGAACCTGGGAATAGTAGTGCCAGCATACAACAACTGAAAAAGCTGCAGGCAAAGTCAGCTCCAATCCCAGAGAGCTTCCATGTGGGTTGAACCCAACAAAGGTATGGGGGAGGGGTACCTGAGGGGCCTTGGGGCCCCAACCTCTGCTTTAGTGTGTCCAAGAAAGTAGCATATGAAGTAAAAGATTATTTTAGAACTTAAAATTTTAATGCCTACCATACTGTGTTTTGGAGTTGCTCTGGGCAGGTTACTCCTTTCTTCTTACATATGTCTCCCTTGTGGAATGAGCATTTTACCCTTATGTCTGCCCCACAATTCTCTTGGAAGTAGATAATTTGTTTTGATTTTACAGGTTCAGGGCTGGAAGGAGTTAAGACTTTGGGACCAGTGTGGTGTGCTGTCACATGCCAGTGCTTGGGAGGCCAATAGAATCACAGGTTTGAGACCAGCCTCAGCAATTTAGAGACCATGTTTCCAAATTTAAAAATCAAAAGGTAGAATATCTCTGAGCTCAATCCCCAGTACCATTAAAAGGGGGGGGGGAGGCTTTGAACCACTGGAATGGAACAATTGTATTTTGTAGGTGAGAAGGACAATAGTTTTGAGAGACCAGGGCAGAATACTATGATGCTAATATAGTTTGTTCCCACCAAAACCCAGCTGAGGCTTAATTCAATGCAAAACATTCAGAAGTAGAGCCTAGTGGGAGATGTTGGGGTCACTGAGGTGGGGCCTTCATGAACAGATTAAGCCATCTTTTGGGAGTACCCACTCTCCTGGGAGTGGCTTAGTTACTAGCACAGGTACTTAGTTATGAAGCAAGCTGTTTCCCCCAGCTTTTTCCCTTCCACTTACCCTACTGTTTTTCCACCACATGGCCCTCACTATAAGCTGTCCAATCTCAGACTTCCAGTCTCCAGAAATGTGAGCTTAATTAACCTTTTTCGTTATCAGCTACCCAGTCTCAGATATTCTGGTAAAATAACAATGAGCTAAGACAAGGCTTTAATCATACTCAATGTAAGCTATTTTTATGATGTGTTTACCCTAAACAAATTACCATGGCCTCTTATGTGTATTTAGCCCCTTGTTTTGCTTACTGCTGAATGAATCCCAAAATATTTAAGCAACTGTTGCAGGAAACAGTGAGAATGGACAAAAAGACAATTATAATGGAATAAAAGGTTTTAATGCATATAAACCTAATCTGACCTTATTTACTGCTAGTTGACCAAGCATGACAGTATTTACTCATATAAATGATTCACAGTATCAGCTTCATTGATGAAAATGGCTAGGAAGTTTGTGTTGATGACAAGTACACAGCAACTGTTTCTCATTTAAAATAAAAGCAAGAGCTAGGTGTAATGGCACAGTTCTGTAATTCCAGTACTTAGGAGCCTGAGACAGGAAAATCACAGATCCGAGGCCAGCCGCAGTAATTTAGCAAGGCCCTTAGCAACTTAACAAGACCCTGTTTGTTTGTTTCTTTTTTTTCCCCTGGTACTGGGGATGGAACCCAAGGGCATTCTACCTCCGAACTATACATTTAGCCCTGTTTTATTCATTTGCTTACTTATTTTTGTGGTACTGGGGATTGAACCCAGGGCATTCTATCTCTGAGCTACACTCTTGGCCCTATATTTTATCTATCTATCTATCTATCTATCTATCTATCTATCTATCTATCTACCTACCTACCTACCTACCTACCTACCTATCTACCTATCTTCTTTCTTTTTTAGGTACTGGGGATTGAACCAAGGGGCATTCTAACTCCAAGCTACACCCCAGCCTTATTTTTTATTTTGAAACAGGGTCTCACTAAGTTGCAGATGGCCTAAGTAGCTGAGGCTGGTTGAAAACCTGTGATCCTCCTGTCTCAGTCTCATAAGTACTGGGATTACAACCATGCACCACCATACCCAGCCTTATTCTTTTTTTTTTTTT